>JAYJMB010053958.1:49091-60841 GCA_036873735.1 Pouteria campechiana
AAGCATTAGCATTGGCTTCTACAACTTCGGACATAGCTTCATCATCAATTTTGTCATGACTAGATGGCTTTATTGACTTTTTGTAAATGATGCATATAAACGATAAAATAAAAAGAAAGATAAGTAACTTCTTTTAAGCTCTACTAAGTTATATGGTTGTGTTGAGTTTATTTAGTACCCAGTTTTGTAACATATAAGGGAAAATGAGGAGAAAATAAAAATCAAATTCTACATATCATCTAAATCACCTCAACTAAACAAGCCTGAATGCCTGACAAAGTCTATCGCTAATGCCTGACAAAATCTACCGTTAGCAACCTCAACTTGGATAGCAATCAACAACCTCGACCTTAATTGAACTGTGCACCTCCAATGTAGTTATGGGAGAAGGAGAAGAAACAGAGGAAAGATGGGTAAATCAAGTGCTTGAAAAAGAGAGGAGGGAGAAGTTGTCGGTGTTAAGCTTCATCGGAGGGAAGGGCCGCTTAGGGTTGAGTTGGGGGGCGAAGTTGTTGCCATTTTCAAATGGCAAAAGCAGGAGGAAGAGAAAGGAAGAAGGAGCCCTTTTAGCCGATTTGGGGTCACTAGTTACATTTGGAGAAGAGCGTCATTGTGCACATTTGAGACTGTGTAAAATAACACTCAAATGAATAGTTCAAACAACTCCTATGGGAAATGGACGGCTTGAAGCTCGGTTGCCAAAAAACAACCCAACAATCAATTGTTTAAAGGCTTTTCCCATATATATATACATATATATATATATTGAAGCAAACTAACCATCTATCAAGAGGTGCCATTGATCCAAATTAGAAAAGGGGATCAATCTTTATTTCAGCCCCACAAAGAAACTGGTCTATGAGTAGATTATATCTTTGCCGAGGATTTGAAATTAGAAGAAACTTTGATAAGAAAGCTTGTGACTGAATTAGGGCTTGTTTGGTCGTGCGGTGAAGTTTCACTGTTCAGAAAAGTACTTTTGATAATAGCAATTTTTTGAGAAGCAAAAAAAAATTCTACTTCCCTCCCACCGCCATAAATCTGCTTTCTCGGTCGGTGAGTAGAGCTTTTAATATTAGGTCAAACATATAAAAATTGAAAATACTTTTAAATTAAAAATGTGTTTTTTCCCTGCAAAACACATGGCCAAACAGGCCCTTAGGTGTTAGAGAATGTATAAGTTGCGGGTGGATGGTGGCTTGGATCATGGAATGGTTGGCTTAGATTTGGGTAATTTTTAGCTCCTTTTCTAGTGTAGCTTTAGTGGGGAATCTGAGCCTTGTTGGCAAGGAGAAAGTTTGGAATGATGCAACAGTAATTCTTCCTCTTTGCTCAAGGACAAAAGTGATCTATTTATATAAGGATCCAACAGCTTTACTTGCCAAGTGAAATTGTCGGGTGGAAGCTTTTGGTTGGTGCTTAGTTGTAAAGGTAAGTCCGACATTAATGTCATTTGTCTTGATATGTGGTGTACTTCTAGGCTTGGCCAGTTGGTTGAGTTGGTAACGGTAATGTCCACAGTTAGTAAGAAGAAAGTGATGTTGGTCTAAAACGAATTATGACAGAATAAATAGGTTATTCGTTTGAAAATATTAAAAAAAAATAAAGAGCAATATATCTGAAAAAATTAGGGTTGTTAAATTAGGTGAATATTTCATAAACTCGCTGATTCCGATAATCAAATCCTCTGCGTTGAAAAACAGCTATAAATAAAAGTGCTTTAGGGTTTTGAGGACCCTGCTCACGCTAGGCCTTGACAGCGTAGTAGCTGCTCTCGTCTCGCTCATTAGTTTAAGAATGAGGCGATTCGGATGGGGAAGAAGCTTCCGAGGGCTCTGCTATCTCTCTCCATCCGTCGCACGCCGGTGATTTCAATTGAAAACAGCCTCTCTCTCTCTCTCTCTCTCTCTCTCTCTCTCTCTCTCTCTCACTCTCACAGAGGCGGTGATGTTTTGGGATTGCTTTCGTAGGCCAGGTGTTTGGGAAAATGCAATTTCCTCTGCCTTCCATGGCTGGGCATGTTTGGAAGGTCTGTTTCTCTCCGTAGTTTCAGGCAACCAGCGCATGCAGCCATGGCAGATGGATGCACAAACCAACGCATGTCCGGAGGAAGAAGACGAATCTGAGCCTCTTTATCTTTTTTCTTTTCTTTTTTTTTCCTCTCGATTTTTCCATCTATATTTGTTTATTTCAAATCCCATTATCGATTACCAATATGGGGAAAATCACATTAAAGATGCTTGGTCATGAAATTTTTTTAAAATAACTATAAATAAAGGTGCCATAGAATAAAAAAATTCTATCTTTATTTGACAAGAGAAATGGGATTATGAATTTGAAAAAAACATATATTATTTTTATTTTTGTAACTAAAAAACTTTAATCCCACTTTCTAGCATCATGGAAACTCCTTGTAAAAAGCAAATTACAAAAAAATGTAAAAGGTGGTTTGAATGGTTTATAACGGACATTGCAAACTCATAAGATTATATAAGAATAATTTTTAAAAATTTTAACGCGAGCATAGATTTTTGTTAAAATAATTTTTAATATTTATGTAAATAAATTATATTGTGTATGATGGTTTGAGTCTTATAGCTTGCAAGAAACAAAAAGGGTATATGATGTACTTGAAATAAAAATTTCAATTTAGTAATAACTCTTAATTATATCATTAATAAGTATGGTGACAATTTTCTATTCTAATAATACTGTTGATTTTAACAAGGATAAAACTATTTTAGTTATATGGGACAAGCTAGGTGGAGAAGAAAGAAAGAAATGTCCATCGAAAAATGTCACTATAGTTCTAAAATGACTCAGAAAATGGTTTTCATAAGCATCATGATGTCAAGCTTTAAGATGAAACATACCATGGTATTGTAAAATGCAACCAATTACAAGATGTAATTTTCTAAAATCATGATGTGCTACTTTCCCTAGTTCTGTGCTATGGTCAAAAATCTCAGAACCTAGCACCAATGTATCAGAAGAGCCCAGAACTTGATTTTTGCTGGATTTTGTGCTAGTCAGATTGCTTCTATGGCCAAAAGGTCATCCAGCTAAATGCATAGAAGCTTTAACAATGTAGATGTAAATTAGAAAAAAAAAGATAAACATGAACGCATGAATCAGGGAATGAAATTCCCACAGTTTTTTATAAACAGGAACGCATTGGTGCATGGACAATTGATCCAAACACAAAAGTATGCATATTAATTCACTGAGCTGATAATAAACAGTAGTAATAATGCGTATTTATTGGATGATGTTGTCGAACACATGAAGAGCTGATTCTTCGTATGGCTGTGCTCTGGACTCTGATTGCAGTTCTGGATCTTCCCAGGATAGCCTTTCATTCAGCTTTTGCGCCCTGAGTTTTGTTTCATGAGCATCCGCACAATCTGAATGAGATGAAATCTCCATCTTCATAGCATTAGACTCACGCATCGAGTTGTTGGCCTCTGGAGCTGGAATTTGGCCTAAATGGTCTACAATTTTTGCTCCTAAATTGTTGGCAACTTCAGTTGATTTTTGACTTTCAACCTGGAAGTTGTTTTGGGGAACTACAGCAGGTAATTTTGATAGCAATGCTCCAAGGCTGTGAGACATAGCAGGCAAGAGGGGAGGTACTGACCAGAAGACGCCTCTGTTTTGGGGACTATTCCAACCTAGATTGAGGCATTTGCTGGTTGGTGATTCTTCAATCTCTTTGCGGTGGAATCTTTTTCCACCCATCACATGCTGCTTATCGTTTAGGTAATGGATGCGGTCAGCAATCCGGTTATCTAGTTTTAATCCATTTGTATTCTGGGATTGAGATATGTATGGCCTCTGCATGGAAAAAATGCCAGGGATGCTTTGAAGGTAGTTGAACTTTCTTTGTATATTAATCACCAAGCTGAGGTCTTCTGTAACCTGAAAAATTTGCTCTGTCACTCGATGATGTTACAGTGATGTTGTAAAAGGAACAGCATTCCAATTCTTATCTCATGATTTTGAAGCATTGGGTGTCTTTTAATAGAGGTTAAAACATATAAATATAGTTGATGAGAGGGTGATTTTACCTTGTTGAGTGAACCCAGTTGAATTATGCCTTCTCTCACTGCAATGATTGCGATCGTCTGTAATTGTGTAGAATAAACTGTGGTTGGTGAACAAAGAAGAGCAATAAAGCCGGGTTGCTATTACTTCTACAACTACTATCACTGCTAATTTTATGGTTAGAATAAATATCTGAAGATGGAAACTTTCATTTATTGGATAATAAATGCAGTTTGTTTACCCTAACAAACGGTGGGGTGTACCGCATGAATCACTCAAGCAAACATATTCACTTATTGAAGGATTTCTCAAGCATCCGCAGCCACTAAGGCATTTTTCAGTCATCAGCCTGCAATCCTCCAGTGCTCTCACTGTCATGATTAGCAGAGTCCAGGCCACATTTTTGGGTTTCTAACCTTTCACAGTAATAGCTCATCAAAAGAATATTCATGAGCATGAATACACATGAATCTGAGAAAAAGAAAAAAATTTGGGCCTCTACAAACTTCTGATTCTTGGTCTTGGTACTCACACTTCATTTCTAGTTGTTTCTTTTGCTTACCTGAATTCCAGAATTAAATTGAGATTCCCATGCTTTTGGTTGCTGTTAACAAGAACAAAGACAGAAATTATAACCCCTGTTAATGGAGCATTCAATGTTGTGCTCTGCTGAAATTGGTAGTAAAGCCGTACTGAGAGCTGCGAAATTCACTCACAAGATCAAGCGATCCATTCCAAGACGGGAAGAGGCTTGGGTCATTTCCTGGCGAGATTTCTCGAAGCACCCATTTATGACTGTTGTCTGCTGCAACCTTCCCCATTAATCTGCCAAAAAAGTCCAAACAGAAACAATAATTCTCCATTCTGTTTTTAGCTCCTCAAAATTCATTTAATTTACTCTCTTGCAGCGATAAGAAAATTGCAAAACACTCATGGAAGAATTACTAGCAAATATCTCTCACCCTTCTCCATAATTATAGACCTCGTGAGACATCTTGAAGAAGATATCAGCGCCGAATTTCCCTTTGATGTAGGCGCTCCCCGCTCTCTCGCATTCGAAGAAATCACAGTACCCATCTTCCCATACAAGAATCCTGAAACAGTCTCTAACAGAACATACTCAAGATCAAGAAAAACAGAAATGTGGCATTTCATTCTTCTATTTCCTTTTCTTTTACCAGTTTCTCTTGTTTCCTTTGGAGCGATCTAGAATGCTGCCGTCGATGTCCCATCTGAGCAAGAAAACGAATTCATCTCTCTGATTATTTTCTGCTTGGGAATGTGCAGAAATGGGTGTTTAGATTTCGGTGAGATTTTGATACCTGGGGGGAGGATAATTCCGGGGTAGAATTCTCCAAAAAACAGCATAAACCCATTTAGAAGAATGTGGGAGATCTGACGGAGGAAATGGGGAAGAGCAAAGGCTTCTGAGGCTGTGTTGCAAAAGGCAGTTGAGCATGGGAAGCCCACCTTCCATTGTCCAGAAACGCTAACGAGAGAGAAGAAAGAGAGAGTGCATAGAGGTAAAGCGAAGCAAAGCTCAGTCTCCGTTCTCTTTGTACGAAATATCATGGAGGTTGTTATTGTAACAAGACTGTTTTGCTATGCTTTGACTAACGGCAGTCATCACTTAAGGGATGTGAAGATTGGAAATCCTAAGCCGACCAACCTCAGCTATGTATCGTCCTATTTCGATATTAATTCATACAGGAAAAGACAAAATTAAGTTGATGGAAGATATTGAAGTGAATCTAGCTCAATCCTACCTACAAACCGAAGGGATTTTAGACTGGTGGATAAGAGATTAGATCGCATGAGACTTAGGATTATTCTTTCTCAGGTAAAAAATAATTAAAATTTCATTTGCAGCAGAAGGGGTCTAAAAGACGTAACTGTTTTTACTTTTTTTATTTTATTATTTTTTAAATAAATTTTATATATTTTATCTTTATTCATTTTATAACTAACCTTCCCTATATGTACCGTCGACTTTTTCTCCTCCCCTTTTATGAATTTTTTCTATTTTATATCTCTTTTATCGCTAATCAAACACTCTTATTCTTTACAAAAAAATAAGAGAGAGGTGTAAAAATAAGAAAATATTGTAGAAAAAAGAGAGAGCATGCTTGTTAAAAATGAATAACTATACCCCTTGAATAAAAACTACGCATTTTAAATACAAGAAAAGAATGATGATAAAAGATTTATAAATATGTACAAAAAATAGAATTGTTGGAAAAGAAAATAAGTAAATATTTTATATCGATTTTAGAAGGATTAAAAAAAGAAGAAGAAAATACTCAGATTTTAGCTAGACAGTGGTGCAAACTCGCTCTCAATTTGCATTTGCAAGACGGATAAGGTATTTCACCAGAAAGTCTGATGGACCACCGAATTATTCACACATAGGGTTGGATGGGGCCACGCTGCAGGACAATAATAACACCTTGCACCAAATAATTGGTGGTCCGGCGAACTATTGGCATTTCTAAGGATCCATGCAGCATGCGAGGAACACGTCTTCTTCACTTCTGGCTCTATTGTACTTCTATCCACACCATGTAGATTGTGTGTACCATTTCTAGCCACTTTTGAAAAAATAAAAAATAAAAGACCTACCCAGCAATCTTAATAACCCAAAGGACAAAATATAAAGTGGACCATTAAGATTAAAAATAACAAGTGATCACAAAATCAAGGAAAAACTTCAAATATTGTTTGTATTCATTTGAAAATAGGAAAAACGATGTAAGAAAAACATATAAGAAAAAGAAGTACCATAAAAAACTCATTGAAAAGAGAGAGAATAATATAATATAATAAGAAATAATAATTAAAAATAAAATAAATAAAGAAAAACTAAGTAGTTTTTTAATAAAAAATAAAAATAATGTTTGAAAATATATGTAAAAAGGAAAAGTGGAGTTTTTACATATTTAAAATATAAAAATATATTAAAATAAATGAAAAAAGGGTGAAAATTTTTCACACACTTCTCCACGTTCCCAAACAAAATTTAAAGTGTAATCTTCATAGACCTTTCAAGAATTTACCATGTTTTTCACTTTATCTTTACGTTGTAAAGAACCAAAACTGAAAAATCTCAGCCCTCAATCAAAGTCTTATGGCCCACTTACAGCAAGAACCATGGCCCATGACAGGAACTAAAAACCATGCCGTGTCCATGACGGTGAGTAGGCTATGTCTCTTCCGTTGTCTGCAGACCACCGTTTCTAATTCCAAACCCACGTAAGCTGACGAAGGAATTTGTATTGTTATGGCGTAATCACGATTTCCCGCCATTTAGAAAGACATAACAGAAGCAGGATGGACAAAGATACGGTAGGTTCAACTGTTCTTTCATACATGTAGAAGTTTATTTTAAGATCATATCCGTTCATCTAAAGTGTTTTGGAATTGATTGTTTATGAAAAAAAAAATATATGCTCTTTGATGTTAGTTTTTATCTCAAATTTATTTATGCTAAAATCATGGTGGAAAATAAAACTCCCCCATGAAGCGACGAATTTGATTTTGGCTTGTATTGTCACATCAACCTGCTATGCATCTCATATAATATATGCTGCCAAAGTATTACCGTCCACGTTCATGCACTAGAGATTAACCACATGGCATGCATGCATGTTTTTTAGTGCCAAAGTCATTTCCATGGAGTTGATTTGCAGGAATTTTAAGGTTGCTTTATGATACTTTTACTGAAAATTTAAAGTTTTTATTATTATCTATATTTTTAATTATTATACATTCTTATGTGTTGGTGACATTAATTTTTTTATTTAAGTTATTCTAATTAAATACACTTTACTCATCAAGCCCTTAACCTATGCTGCCAAATGATATGTACAATTGGGTTGCGCATGATAAGCTTGCCTTAGAAGAAATTTGGATAATTGAATGTTGTAAATTATGATTCCTCATTCATTGCCAGCATAAAATAACAGAATAAAAAAGAAAATTTCAAAGAGGTAACATAATATAAATAAATAAAATTAAGAAATTTCTAATAAAGATAAAGAAAATGGTGATTATGAAAAAGTAAGTTAACATGGAAAATATATTTTTTGTAAAATATGAGTAATTATAATATATGTATATATAATTAATTCATGACAAAAAAAAAAAACAGATAAGTTCTAAGAAAAATCAAGGCGAAAAACCGCATTGATCTATTAATATAATCAAAATAGTAGTTGTAAATTACTAGAATGGGAGTAGGTATTAGTACCTGCGATCCCATGGCCTTCCGGGTATGCTTTTGCTGAGAAGATGGCATTGGAAGTAAAAGTGTAAGTGGGGTTAATATATTATAACTCATTACTATCAATTTAATCCTAATTTTACTCGTAAGTATTCCAACTCAACTAGTTTGGAGGTAGAGTTAAGTTGAGTTCAACACATGTATAACCGAAACTTTTAAATTTCAAGTTGAATTTGGGTTAAATTGTGGACATCTCTTATACTTACACATTTAATCTGTAATATTTTAATTAATTACAATAAATATGCTTCTAATGAATAAATTTTTAAAATAAATATTTATACGAGTTAACATATTGGAGGAGAAGTCTAGGGCGGTGCTGGCCTTCCAAAGAGATGATGGAGATGGGGTTAAATTCTAAAACTGCAAATCTTACATTAAATGATAGAAGTTGAAATAAGGATTAGATAAAAGAAAATTTTATAAGTTACTGAAACCTAGTTAGGCTATTATAGTCACGTTAATCCCTTGTTTATTACTTTATCCCATAAAGAAAAAGTGAAAAATATTAATAATAATTAAAAAAAAAAAAAACTTGTAGTCCAACTGGCTTTCGAGAGACGAGCTACCTAATAGACACAGGCAAAGAAGACAATACATCCAGCCTTTTTAACCTTTTCATCCCAAGACATTGGCATGGCTAGAAATGCCAACAGCTATTCTGCGCATCTATCTGGCTAGAGAATCTCTTAGGGCAGGTGGCCTGTGGTGGGGATATGCTTGTTTTCCTCCTCCTCAAGTTAGCTCCGTCGTACAGCGACACCTTTCTTTAATCATTCATCCAATGGCTAGGCATGGATCCACGGGGTCTATTTCATTTGATAAATCATTGCTCGAAATCTATATCCTTAATCTATTGGCTTTAAATCCAGTACTGTGAATTAATTTTCTTTTTTTTTTTTCTCTTTTGAAAGCAATTTTATAAAGATTTGAAATTGTGGAATCGCTTCCTTCTAATAGTTTAGCAAGTAAACAGTCTTTTATTTATCAACAATGAAAATGATGTTAGCAAAACAATGAATAAAAATAGAATAAATGGATTTTTATGAGAAAATAAGGCTAATAATTGAAAATTTGTTATTATGGTTATCCTCCATTTCCACTCCCATATTATTAATTTATTAGACATTTGAAGGTAATTCCCTAAAACTAGCTTCTACGTTGCCTAACAATTGCATATGGTAGCCAAAAATTTAGATGGGTGCGTGTAAAAGGATATTTCTTGCTTTTAATGCTTTGCCTGTCCATGAAGCTGTTGAAACTTCAATAGTTTTAAAAGAGGTTGTGGCAATTCTTCAGGTGTCCGACAATGGAAAAATCTGAGAATTATTGGAGGAAAACGTGTTGAGTGTTGATCTAACATCTCAAGTTAGCGAAATATCTGTCTATACTCTCCTTTGACTTAACTTCCATATTTAAAAATTAAAATAAAATTAGTTCTTTACTTTGTAGGAAAACTATGTTAAAAGCTCAACTAATCCAACTTCACAGAAAACGCTTACAATGCTCTTAAGCGAATGCAACCTTCTCCAAACAATCTCAATCACGCATCCATGAGAAATTGGAATATATGAATGCCAAAGGGTTGTGCGTTGGGCCGTGTTTCATGGTAGGGCACTGCTGATGGAACAGCAAACCTCCGTGGGATTGCATTGTATCGTACACAGGGAGCAGCCAGACACCGACTCCTCCACAAATAAAGACCGCCGGATGGAGACCAGCAGCATCCTACCGTCCATTCATTTCACACGCACTGCTGTGGTCCCCCCTACACCCATTTCATCATCCACTCCCCCCCACTTGCGCTCCTCTCTCATACCATTCTTCCACACATATCTTACTCTGTGGGACCCACATCTCCTATTTTCCCAGCCATCCAAACCGTCCATATGGTGCAATTCTTTAACAATTTAAAACCCAAGAAGAATGAACGGATGGATATGAAGAAATTTTTTTGGATTTGGGTTGAATTAATCTTCCGGTTAGGATCATTTTGAAATTGGTCCAAATGAAAAAAAAATTATGAGAATGAGGGTGGATGAGATAGTGTATTACGGTTTGTACTGTATGTTTTTGAGATTATTGGGCTGGGCCCATTTGTTGAGTAGACCTTTTAGCCTTACTGCTGTGGGCCTGTGCCTCATATTTCCAAAGGGTTCCCTGCATAAAATTAAATATCTGAAACAGATTTTTTGGTTGGACCACATGCAAAACATCATGGCCATGGATGAGGTAAGATTAACCATCCCATCTAGATGTTTCCAAGGCAGAGTTTGGATAGGGCAAAGGGAGAGGGTTCTCCAAACCCTTCCCAGATTCTTTCTAAACCAGTCATCCTTTATTTAATGTGATTTTATTTACTTATTTGGTTGTATATTTCTATTTTTATAAATAATTTTCATGGTTCATTTATTATTATAAAAAAATCTATCTATTTATCTTTATTTTCTTTAATATTATCTTTTATTTCTCTTTAAATTTTAAAATCCTCCCCTTTACCCATTTCCTAATCAGCCACTAAATGCATTCCTAACATTTTATTTCCGCATATCACTTGCCCTTTCATTTAATTCCTTCTCCTAAACGTTGAAAATGGCCTAGTTATCCAAATGAAAGGAAGGTTGAATGCTCAAAATTTCATCAGGCTATGAAATATGGTTATGAAGTATAGCTATGAGTTCATATAGCTACCTAATGTCCACTCATATACCTTGCCTACTCTTGATAAGCATGAAAAACTAAAGCCTGCTCCATTTCGGTACTTTTACAGCCTTCAGAAAACTCGAAAACTAAAAAATTTCGGAAAGCTTTTAATTTTCCTTTTTGTTTTCGATATTTTTGACAAAGGAGTATTACAATAAAAAAAATCTTAACTAGGTAAATTTTAATATTTTATCAAGCAAATATAATTTATTCATAGAAAGTCTAAAATATGGGTCTTTTACTTAGATTATATCCTTTACTTGGCAATTGTATAGAAAAATTAGAAAGACTTACTAAGCCAATTCAAGGAGCACCATCAAACGATCTAGCCAACTCAACTTTATAATAATTTTGTATTTATGAAACAGCGCAAAAGAATAAAGAAGGTTTTTTAGCAAATTTCTCTTCATTTAGCTTAAGAATGTTTTAATCAAGTGATATTCTCGATTGAAACTTTAAGATACTCATAATTAATTTTATCCGTAGAATTTGTTCGTCTTTTAAGAGATGGAGTGTTTGAAGAATCCTTTGGAAAACCACTTTTATTTTTACCTCCTTACAAAAGGTAAAAAGTTAAAAATATTTAGTTCTTGTAAGCTATATTTTGAAATTTCATTGAAAGATATATTGTGTTTTTTAATTTATTTTTGTTGTTGTTGTTGTTGTTGTTGTAGTTTATCTTCCTCTCTTCTCTACATTTCTTTTTCTAATTTCTAAACGGACT
>JAYJMB010053958.1:60941-74262 GCA_036873735.1 Pouteria campechiana
TTGTTGTTGTTGTTGTTGTTGTTGTAGTTTATCTTCCTCTCTTCTCTACATTTCTTTTTCTAATTTCTAAACGGACTGTCGGGGTATATATTTTTAAAAGTGTCTTTTTACAAGCTCATTTGTAAATATCTCAAATATGCAAGATAGATATTGTTATCTTTCTTCCATCCAAAAAGGGTTTTGCCTATTAAAAAAATTACTTTATAAATGTTTTACTAATGACTTGTGTTTGGATAAATACACACCGATGGATTAGTGTATGTATTGACTATACACTTTCACTACACATCCTAATATACCCTCCCCAAATAGGGAATTAAAAAATACACCCTCTATTTTAATCATTATCCTTACTTTCCAATTATTTACTATACTTTTTAATCATTTATCTTTGTATATTCTCCACTTTTTAATTATTCACCCATATTCTTCCAATCATTCTTCTATTTTTCTAATACACAGCCTAATACATATCATTCATTATGTTATTTTGTCCTTGTACTAGTATACTCTACTTTTCTAATATACACCGTAATGCCCTCCATCCAAACACACCCTTAATTCTAACACTTAGGAGCTTTATCTTTATATTATTCTTTTTTTTTTAAATAGCTTTCTTCAAAAAGCTTTTCCAAACTGGCCTTGACTTGAAGAGGCAATGAGATTCACAAATTATTAAATTTGTTTTTAAATAGAAATCTAGTAATTTGATCTACTTTCTTGACTCCAAAATTTTTTTTTGATGGAAAATGGTCATCACTACCATTTAATGACCATATGAATATTGAAAAAATATAAATTCCAATAATTGACAAAAAAATCCAACTCTTCCATGCATTGTTCATTCTATTATTTCTTGGTTTAGGATCCATTACAACATGTTAGGGTTATTTGCATAGATACGCATGAGCTCTAACCAAATTGCATCTATGACCACATAACTTTATTTTTTGCTTGCATGCGCTTGAGGTTTGTTCTATTAAGTACAAGTATTCTTGAGGTTTGTTCCATTTTGCACAAATGCTCTTAATATTAAAATTTGTCAGAAAATGATCGTTGAGTTAGTAAACATCATTAAATCTAATGCGAATTACCAAAAATATCTTAATGTATACTTTCTTTTAAAATATAAAATAATATAAAATTAAAATAAATAGCTAAAATGAAATATATTCTAAAGTATTTATAATAAAATAGAAATTTTTTATTTTTTATAAAAATTAAAAACTAATCTTCTTTAGATTTTAGGGTTATGAATTATTAAGAAAATTTTCATTAATTTATCTTTTTTTATGGACTCTAACCTTGGGAGTATTTGTGCAAGATGAAACAAACCTCAAGGGTACGTGTGCAAAATAAAATAAACCTCAGGGGCATATATGCAAAAAGCAAAATTATGTGGTGATAGGTGTAATCTAGTCAAAACTTAGTGACACCTATGAAAATAACCCAACATGTTGTAATGAGACAAGAATATAATATGAGGACATTTTCAAAATTTTAAATAACTGATTTATAGATTTATTTAAAACTATTTTTAAATTTTATGTAAACATTATTAATAAGATTGATATGTGAACAAAATATGGAGGGCTAATATAATTTTAATATTCTTGTTTCAATATTTATTTAATCTTTTTGAGTCTTGATAATTGATGCTCCAAATCTATATGTTAAAATTTTATAGAAAGCCATTAATAAATTTATTTTGAAAAGCAATTACTAAATCACTTTCAATCGTAAATAAATTATTTCATAAACATATTCACATATTAATTTATAACAATAGTAGCATAATTTCAACTAAAATTAAAATATATTTACAAATTTATTAACATAGTTTAGAATTAATCTAAAGTTATTAATAACCCAAACTAAATCCAAATTTATAAGATTAATTATAGTTTTAGAAATAGATTTCATAATAAAATTAAAATTTTTAAAAGTAAATTAGAATTTGGAATGGGTTAACCATGCAACTCAACTTGAGTTGCTCCCTTAGTTAGAGGATGAGTGTTAGATGACCCATGTGATTCTTTAAACTTGGCTTTTGACCTATTGGAAGGTCCTACAGGTAATAATTACTTAGATATCAGTCCTTAGTATTGGACAAATCAGTGCCATTTTTTTTTTATCTCTTATGCCTCATTTTTTAGCATGTCTAGAGAATAAAAATCATGCACTAATTAGAAAAGTCATTTTATTTCACAATAAATGTAAAATCTCTACTGTCAAAAGAAATTTTAGGTTCCTTATTAAATCATAAAATAAATAATTTTTTATTCCCCTATTTTATTTTATGAGGGAATAATAATATACATAATTAAGCTTCGACATCAATACCAAAATTACATTCAAAATTTTTGGACAACTAAAGAGTTTTATCTTTTCTCCCCCAAAGTATTGGATTCATGGATCACAGTTATCTTTTTTGGTATACATTGATATTTGATTTCTAACGAACCATGTACATTATGCCCCATGTACTAAGATGTTACCCTTCCTTCAAAATATATAATTGGTTGGTTCAAAACTATTATAAATAAATAAAAATGATATTTCTAGGAAGAGCATTAGTGTTATTTGGATGTCCATCTGACATAGCTTTGCTTAATGAATATTTTCATAAATGGTTCCAATGTTTGAGTTATGCCCAAACTACTTTCAAAATGCTCTCTGGAGAACCTTTAGAAAGAATCCTACAAGATAAGGAGATAGTTAAAGGGAACCAGGGATAGTCCTAGCGTGGACACTTCAATGCTTAAGTTGGTAATTGAACCTTAGGAAAGGGTATTGTAGAATAGAAAGAGCTTATGGTTTAAGGGATACATACCTGGTTTTTTTATAGTCATGCCTTTGTCAGTCATAGGAAGCTATCACACGCTGGGATAAGCGCAATCCTTATGCGAAGAGGATTCCATCAGGAATTGTGGGGGATGCGTTCTGGTTCCAGGATATGATTCCATATGGATACGCTTCCTAGTCCTACTAGGAAACCCTTCCCTCTTTGAGGCGATGTCATATAGAAGTGGGGTCAGACATGGCGAACTATTAACTTTCAATATTTATCTAGTATTAGGATCCCCTAATACTTGTCCCCCCTCAAGGAGAAGCGGTAAAACTCGTCTCGCTTAATCTTCCGCACTTTTCTTTATGAGATGTGGTTCGACAAGCATAATAACTACTAAGCATTATATCCATCAAAGTAATTATGGAGTTTCATTAAGGCAGGCTATTTTTGGCCTATGACACTTCGTATTCTTCTCAAGTACCCTAGGGAATAGAACCTTAGCTCTTATAAGCAATACCAATTCTTATTTCCCACTACTCAAAAATCTTTCCAAAGTTGGACCCTAAAATTTCAAGTTCTCAAGGCCACATGGTTACCTGAATCCAACATCTATACTAAGAAATTGATCGATTAGATGCTCGCTACCAGTCCACCTAGACATCACTTGCATCATTGACCTACGTTTGATAGAGGGTGCCATAGGGCATATGGAAACTCTAGACCGGGCTCAGGCTCTTGAGGAGGAATTGGCGGATACTGGTAACCAGATTGAAGAACTTAGGGCCATCATTAACGGTCTAACTGAGTAGAGTGGGCCCTTCCTGCCAGCATGTCTTCTCACTCTCGATTTTACCCTTTTCAATGATGACAAGTTTTGCTAAAAGTTTGTTTACTCTTCTATCATAGCCAGATCCCATGTAATAAATTTTTAGGACTTTCTAATTATTTTTTTTTCACATCTTATTATGATAGTACTGTAAGCTTTCAATTTTTATCTATGTGAATGCCTCTGGGTGATATTGTTACTTTTATATTGTGCGGCTCTGTTTTAGGCCCCAGTGCCTCCACTCTTTGGACATTACAGATGCTTCCTATCCTGACCTAAAGTTTTTGCTCTCAAATCTCCTTGAGGGTCCAACACTTCCATACATTAGGTGCATTACCATAGGACCATAAATAAAGTGTGGTTCTAGAACATATTTAACTTGTTTGGTGGTATTGGGTTGGGTTATTTCTTTTTTAGAACACTAGAAGCTTTGGTACTAGAAACTTAGCCTGTTTTTGACCCATTGTGAAGATAATCATTACCTTGCTTTTTTAAAATTTGAAATTGAACATTCTGTTGTTAGCTATTTAATAATTGACACGAAGTTTCTGCACTTTTATTTTCCCGCGTGTATGAGGTTTTAATGTAGCTAGATAGAAAAATAACTACCGATTTCTGGTTTCTCACTGTCCTGAAACCCTCGACAATTTTAGGGGAGATGTGGGAATAAAAGTGGTTTATGTAGGTGCTAAACAATTTTTTTGCTCTCTACCTCTTTTGCCTTCATCTTCCTCTTTGATTAAAATCCAACAATATTTTTGTATTCGCTCATTTGCTCATGTTTCCAATGCATTGGAGGAGGAGTTCCACAATTATCCTCTTTTGGAAGGTATGAGTTGGGTTCCTCCTTCTTCTTCCTCCTTGCCCCATCACCCTCTAGAGGATTTTGTTGTTATCTCTATTGGTTCCCTCCGGGTAAGCTTTTGACTAACCCATCCCAACTTTATAGTCTAGGTTCTTAGGGCTTATAGCCTTTCTCTTGGTCAACATTTTCTTAATAGTTGGTGATATCTTCATACCGGTTGGCCATGGTTTTTTGCCTTAAGTTCAGATGGAGATGATAGATGTAAACATCACTAGATGTGGGTCAAGCAATCTTATGGTCATTGGCCTTCTCTTAGTCGGTGGCTTGTCAATCCAACCCATCCATCAAAGGAACTATTCACCTTAGAGTGTTACAGCTTAGGGGTAATTAGGTATAGTTTGATGTCAGTAGGGAAGGTATCCTTAGGCCTCCTACTATTTGTGATTGCTTATGCATAGGCATATTTTTTCTATGGATTGCTAGATCAATTCCCAAATTTTGCTTCAGTTATAGAACAAGAATTCCACTTATTTTTGCTTCCAATTCCCATTGGGGCAAAGCCATCATACCAAGGGTGTTCGGCGGAACCAATTGTAAGTCCTTCGCTCCTTCCACTACCTCTGCTCTTTAACCTTCCACCTTTTCAATTCCATTTGCCACACCCCGCAAAGTGAAGGCTTTCACGTGGAGGTGCTCATGTTGCATCTCTAGTTCTTTCACCTGCTAGTTTCTCTGGATCCACTAGAGAGAGGAAAAATTCTACCACGGTTCCTAGGCCATCTTTGACTCTAGAGGGGAACCCAGAAGTGTCTCTAGTGGTTCTAGTAGATGTCTCTTCTAGCAAGAGCTTAACAAGGTTATCTTCTTTTGTGAGTTCTCCTCTTTCTGGTTCTGCTAGCTCTTTAAACATTGGTCATTTGTCTCCCTCCTTGGGTGATCTTCCTGCCTCTAGGGGGACCTTAATACTTCTTCAAGTGGGGCTTTTTCTGCCTCCCCTTCTACCCCTAGTGGGGCTTCGTCCATTTATGTTTTGAATTCTAGTGTTCCTAATTTTACTACTCAACTACTTTAGGCCCATTACCATTTTATCATCAATTAATGGGACTATTTCTTTTGTTAGTTCCATTCCTATCACTATTGTGGAGGATACACCGCTTGTGGCCTCATTTGGGTCTGCTCCCCACTCCTTTGCTTTAGTCGTGGGAACACACTCATCCAATGGCTCAATAGCAACATCTTTGGCCACTATAGCGAGAGAGGATGCACCTGGAGGAGAGACAAGAGAGCAAACCCAAGGCTTAGTTCTCCCACCAGAGGAAGTAGTTGAGGACATCTGATGCCCACATCCATTTCCTCATCCTTTCATCTCTTTCGTTGGTAAGTATTTTTTAACTCTATGGAAATATTTTATTTCATTCAATTAAGCCTCTAATATTGTCTTCTTTTGTCTCTTGGGTTTTGTAAGGTGTATCCTTTTCTTTCGCTCAGGTATGTAGAGCGCTTAAACATCCATCCTCCAATTCCATTTTAAGGTATCCAACCTAGTGCCCTATGAAAGTTTCTAGTTCTAGTCATCTCACCCATCCTCTCCTACTTTGGGTACTCTTGGCAGGTACGGTTCCATCACTTCTCTGCTATAACAGTCGGATCTAACACAAGTTTTTATCAATAAGCTATCTTGTCCTATGGATCAGTCCCGGGCTCTGAATATGACTTTTGAGAACCCTTCATGGATTTTATCCTTAACGTGGTGCGGTCAATAATCATTCAACAAAATTTTATTGATCGGATAAATATTTGTTCTCACTGGCTCGCCAATACTTGGAAGAAGCTTGTGCAAGTATTATCACAACTTCAAGAGATGAAAATTGAGTTGGGGCATGAGTGGGAGGGCATGACGTCTATTCCTGACTTGGGGGAAGCACTAGATAGGGCTGTTACTAAGAACTTGGAGCTTCAGTCACTTTTGGAGGAAGAACAAAACTGTTTCAGAGAGTTAAAAGAGACAACTTCCACCTAGGAATTTGTGGTGATTGTTAAGGAGGAGGTCGTTGCTGCTCTCAAGGAGGCAGAAGCCAATTACGACGCCGCCATAAAGACTGCCAGCGCTCAAATGGAAACACTGGTCCATTTGAAGGTAGAGGCGGTGAGTCAAGAGTAAGCCCTCCGGTAGGACATTGATAAGCTATGAGTGGAACACACTGTTGTTATCTGGCAGGTCCATCAGCAGTAGGAGATGCTATTGCAATAGATAGCAGAGTGCGTCACTTAAGCCTTTAACTCTTATAAGAAAAAAATATCTTGAAAGTTCTTGGGTTAAACATTGAAGACTCTCAATGAGAGGATTGTTTCTAAAATGGGTACCAACCTTTCCTAACAATTCCAAAATAGGTACCAAGTTTTCAAAAGTCGCAAAACAGGTATCATTTTAAGGTTTTGAACCCCAATATAGATACTACCATTGGAGAAATGTTAACAAGGATGTTATAAATTTAAAATTTCAAAATACCCTTAGAACCCTATCCATAATCTTTTTGCATATTTTTTAAGGAGGAAGTGACAGATCAGTGGTTCTTTCTTCCTCCATTAGCTGTGCAATGGTTTTGTCTTCCTCATCAGATATTTCCTCCTATTCGGTAACAAATCTCCTAACTTATGCCTATGTTGTTATCTTTAGCATTTCTAATTTCGGAGTGTAGGAGTTCGGAAGACTAAAAGAAATGGTGATGCACTGATAGAATCAGAAGACATAGGTGATGGGGTGAATATGGATGCACCTATAGAAGAATTTGGAACTAGAGATGAGGAAGCTGGAGGAATGGATGATATGAGGCATGACACTGCAGTTGAGGATGTAGCATGGGATCGTATGGAGGTCAAGGAGGACCCATTTACATTTAAGCCATTATATTCATTGAATATTGATGAAGATGGGGAAGAGGATGATGTGGCTAAAGGAGGAGGTTATGTGGATGACTTAATGGTAGTTAGTGATCCAAAGTTAGAAGTTGGTATGATATTCACAGATAATAGTTGGTGGAGGAGGGCCATCAAAGAATATGCAATTAAGACACGATTTTATGTCAAGTTTGAGATGAATAACAAGACAAAAATTATTGCGAGATGTGCAGGAGTTGGATGCCCTTGGAGATGTTATGCAAGGGTGAAATAGAATGGGGTTGGTTTCTAGTTCAATTACAAGAACGTGTACATTGGATCGGATGGACATGGTGAGAAGAGTGCATCCCAGCACTAGGTTTCTGAAAAGGTAAAAAACAAGATACACTACAATGAGAAAATATCAATAAAAGATTTGATAGAAGGTATTCTAGAAGAGATTGGTGTGAAGTTAGACTATAAAAAAGTGCGGAGAGTAAGATGGTTGGCATTGGAGCAATTGCATGGTTCATATGAAGCATCCTTTAAGAAAGTGCTTGCTTTTTGTGAAATGGTTCAGCAATCTAATCCTGGATCAATAGCGGAGTATGAATTGGTAGATGGACAACATTTTCAACAAATTTTCATGTCATTGAGAGCCTATATTGATGATTTTAAGCAATCATGTTGACTTATGATTTATGTGGATGATTGTTTTTTAAAGATGCGATATAGAGGATAGTTGCTATCGGCAGTGACACTTGATGAAAATAATGAGATTCTTCCAAAGTTTATGGTAATGATTGAATCGGAGTGTACCAATAGTTGGTCATGGTTCCTAACTTTGTTGAGGAGATCTCTTAGAAGTGGCAGGTGGACTTTTATGTCTGACAGGTGCATGCAATTTCATTTGTGTTTCCTACTTCACAACATTGACATTGCATGCGCCACTTCTATGCAAACCTGAAGATGAAAGATTACGCCAAGAGTGTGGTTCTGAGGGACTACTTTTGGGGAGCTACTAGAATGTACATTGTCAAAGAGTTTGACATGTATAGGAAGAGGTTATATGATGTATTAGTGCTTACTCATCAATATGTGATGATTGTACCATTTAGCTAGCGGGCCTAAGCATATTTTGATGAGCCAACCTCATGTAGTGATCTCACCAACAATGCATGTGAGTCATGGAATGTACAATTAAGATACTTGTGTAAGAAGCCTGTCTGTAAGTTATTTGATGGGATTAGATGTAAGATAATGAAGACGTTCGTAAGTCGATGGTGAGACTATGATGGTTGAGATTTGGGTGTGGTCCCAAAGGCTATGAAATTGGCTGAAAAAATGTGAAAGAATCCAAGTGGGGTGACACGGGCAAGCATGTGGAAGTATGAAGTTAATATTGATGATGGCTGGCACTTAGTCCATGTTGATGAAAAGATATGCTCATGTAGGGAATGACAAATTATAAGACTGTCATGTAAACATGCGTGTTGTACTCGTGTTAGGAAGAATAAATCCAATTCAATATTGTAGCATTTATTACAGTGTGGATAGGTATTGGTCCACCTATGCTGGGGTAATTCATTCAATGCCAAATGCAAGACACTAGGTTAATGTTATCACTGGAGGCTGGATACTACCTCCCACTATGAAATGTGCAGTTGTTTGACCAACCATGAATAGAAGGAGAGTGGAAGATGATTGCCATCAAGTTGTGGCTTGGAATCGGTGATAGTTTAGTGCAGTAACTATGGACTTCTAAGACACAATTGAAGAACATCTGCATTGATCATAGAAAAATCCACATCTGCATCAAATCAATGTTCGGTCAAAAGGTAAAAGAAATTAGTAACTGGTAGAAGTTGAGAACGAGGTTAACTGATTTCATGGTGAGAAGTTGTTTTCCTTTTTGATATTCAGATTATTTTGCAAAATAAGATCTGGAAAAAAATGCATTAACTACTGTTGTGTTTTTTATAGGAAAATGGAACTGAGTACAAAGATGCTAAAGAAGGATAACAAGTTTAAGCTTTTTATAACATTGTGTTTTATGTCATGTATTTGATTCTATGTAGAACAAATTCAGACTATATTATGCCATTTGAAAGAGCTGTGCTACTTGGATATTTGTGAGACATATTATGTTCATGTAGATGGTTTGTCATATAGTTATCTATTTTTTATTATTCACCCTTATAATTGGGTTAATTGGACCAAACACTTAGGGCATTTAGACAATCCCAAGTGCATAATGGTGCAATTTAGTTTGATTGAATGAGATTGCTTATAATTATTCAAAATCAACCAACTTTTGGTTAGTTAGTTATTTACTCCTTTTTATATATCCCCATTAGGGTTGAGCACCATCTTGCGTAAATTAAAACATATTTTATGCAAAATAAAATCAAGCTTCCAAAAATAGATCAAACTGCCGCACCCCCATACTATCTAACATCAAAATCTGTAAAAAAAAGCTGAAGATTATAATAGGCGTTAGTTTTAGGCAAACACTGGTACTGATGGAGTCAGATTTGAAAAATGGTTCAACATGAAAGTTTTATCCTTTATTCTTAGTTCTAATGCATCAAAAATCATATGATTCTAAATTTTTATGAGAAAGTTATGACTAAAACATTGTAACTATCCTTAGTAGCTGAAACAACTTCTGAAATAGATGGTCTAAAAATTGTGTCATTTTGAGGCAATTTGTGGCATAGAAGTAGGCTGATTCAAAAAAGTTGACAACACGAAAGTTTTATCTCCTTAAATTATCTATCCAACTCACCAAAAATTATGTAATTATGAGTTTGTATAAGAAATTTATGCTCAAAACACTAAAATTGCTTTAGAACTACTAAGTCAGAAAAATAACTTCGGAAGCACAAAGTGATTTCAGATGCATGACTTCATATCAGTGTTTTGAAAACTAGATCGGACCACCCAGTTCAACTGTGAACCTTAATAGCATCAATTCATTCCATCCTCGATTCTTTGATTTTCACAAAAATTGCCTGAGTAGTCGAAACCGGGCAGTCTAGGCCAATCACAACCCGGTTCAAGTTATTTAAAAAAAGAGAGAAAAAAAAAGAAATTCTCCCATCCCACCCACTCGCTCTTCTACCGGCCCACACGCCCTAAGCTAAAATCACTAAAATTTCTCCCTTCCAATTCCCACCCACTCCCCTACTCCTCTCCCTCTCATAGTCGCCACACCGCCAATCGGTCACCATTGTCCACTACGGCAGTATGAAAACCCTTCTCCCTGCTCCTGCCCCTCCCTATCCCCCACTAGCCCTCCCTAATCAATCTCCCTGTTCCATCTCATAAAAATCCAACCATCAAGAGATTGTCGCTGCTTGCTCCCCTCTGGCCTTGCTCCTCCTTGCTCCCCTCTATCGAAAACCCAACCATCTCCTCCCTGCTTGCTCCATCTCCCTACTCCCTCTCACAAAAATCTAATAATGGAGCTGTCTGTTGCTGTTAGATTGTACTAATGTCATCGACATTTGTCGCTCGCCACCCTATTCTAATGACTAGCAATAGTTGTAGCAGAAAAGCCCTATGATCTTGCCCATCCTGTTCTCTCTCTCTCTCTCTCTCTCTCTCTCTCTCTCTCTCTCTCTCCCTACTCTTGCCCTTGTTTCATAGTTGTGCAATAGCTACCATTCCTGTCAGCCAGTAGCCACTCGCCGACCTATTCCGTTGACCGACGACAACCCAACTTGGTTGAGATTAGAAGGTTATTACTAATTATTTTTTAGGTTATTAACAATTGTCTTGCTTGTATCATTATGTTTCATATTTTATTCATTTATCAATTTCATTCTTTGCATAATTAAATTATTTAATCTTATTCTTATAACTTGTAGGTTATATAAAAATTATTTTAGTTTAAAATATAACTTGTAACTTGTGAGATGCTTGATAAAAACTGTGAAAGTTTAAATTATATCGAGATAGTTGTCACATTGAATAGATTTTATATTTTGAGATTTAAAGTTCTAAACTATAACAATATTTGAGTTTTATTTAGATGAAGAACATGTTATGTTAATTGAACTTGTAGACTTGTATCATTATGTATTTGCTCATTATGTTTTTTTGTCAAATTAAAAATTTTTAATATTAAACATGATACTCTTTTTAGTTTTTTTATGTGTCATATAATTATATTTATGCTAATATGTTATGATTTTATTTTAGGTACATCATCAATTCAATCAAGTATAGAAGAATATAGAAATATTTGCATATAACTCATTCAGGTTAGTTGATTCTCTTTAAATTGTTAAATATCTTATTAGATTTATTTTTAAAATTTGTATGATTGCATCACTAATTCATTATTATAGTCTATAGAGTTATTTATGTTTATTTTTTATATGCATATTAGATTTTTTTATGACATGTAACTATCATTATATGTTTCAAAGGTAATCTATAACTATTCATATTAATACAATTATATATATATATATATATTTAATTATATTTTTTAAAAATTTAAAATTTTAAAAATATTTATTACATCATAATTATGTCATGCTGACATCATGGTTCAAACTAGTTTGAACCAATGGTTGAATCAGTCAGACTTGAACCGGACATGAAAATGGTTCATATCATAGTTTGGTTCTGACAACATTGCTTTAGACGCAATTCCGCTACTTCTCACATCCGACGTCATAATTTTAGATAGTATGAAGGTTTTGGATTATGCAAAATCATAATTTCAGATAGTATGAAGGTTTTAAACGGTGCAAAAATAGCTTCTAATGATGCCAAAACAATAATTTTAGACGATGGGTGCCATAACTTACGCTATTTGCCCAATTTCTCCTCTTTGGGTTTAAATTTTTCATGTTTTTAACTATTAAGCCTCAATTCAAACCCTAAGGGTGCAGCTTGGGTTGGGTTAACCCAAATCCAACCCGACATTTTTAAGGATTTGGGTTGATGGCAACTTGAACCCTAATTCTAGTTTGGGTTGCATATTATTAATTACAAAACTAAAAATTGTACATTTTTGCTTCTTATAATTCATATTACATTGTTCCTTCTTTTTGAAATTTCTTTTGTAAAGCACAATGATCTACCAATCTCATTTCATTCTCATGATCCCTATCTCTATTCTTAATATAAGCATGTTTTCCTTTAGTTGATCTTATCTTCCTAGTTTCATCCCCATCTCCATATTCTTTTTGAAAATTTCCTTGGGCCTAATTAAGTGTTATTTGAACTTATATTTTATTTAGCTACTTGATAAACTTATTATCTTATTTAGTTTTGGAAGTTTAGTTTGATTTTGGATATGTAAATTTTAGGTATGTGATGGATTAATTTTATTTAAATGTTGTTGAATGTTGAAAATGATTAGTCATTTTTTTTGCTTATTCTCTGTTTCATCGAAGACAGAAAATGAGGAAGAGATAATGTAAATGGAATGACATGACCGAAATTGGTCGCCTTTGGAGCGAATCAAGTAATTTCCACTATTATTGATTTTCCTTAAATTGGTTACACTTACTGTATACATCAGAAAAAATTATATGTTTACATCCCAGACCACAAGTGGTTCTAATTATATCTCCACAATGGAGAAAACCCTTGATTAAAAGGAAAAGTACAATGCATCTTAGAAATCCAAAAATAAATCACACACTTTCTCTCAAAATAAATGTGTGTTGTTTTTGGGATCGCCGAGCACGATGCGATGACTTGATATTAAGGAAACCGCCTCAAGTTAATGGGTGGATGGAATGACGCGGTTCTAGACTAGGTTGTTAGACACTGGGTCAACTCGGAGATGGGTGTTTTGATCCGATTGGTTTATCCTAGGTGGAATTAAGACCGGGTGATTTCTATTATTTAAACTGTAAGAAATCATAGAGACAGTAGATGTTTTGTGACCCAATTGGCATATCCTGGAAGGACTCAGGACAGGGTGATCTCTATTGTATTTTAGACCTGAAAGAGATCAGAAGAAAACAGGTGACCTAGGTTTGGTTAAGCCTTCTCT
>JAYJMB010053959.1:8098-19657 GCA_036873735.1 Pouteria campechiana
GAACATATTAATGACAGCGTTTGGATTAGTTTTAGAGACAGCAAAACAAGCCCACCATTTTACTTCATGGAGCCCAAGTGGACCACCCTCATATCATGATGACTAGGCGTCTTAGTCAACCAAGTAGAGGGCCCACCATCATTGCATGATGAGGTGGGTGCATGGTAGTCATCATCATAAGACATTTTTGATTGGATTTTGCTATTGTTTTGCAAGATTATGAGTTTAGGGGAACACAATTTGGTTCCCAACCACCCAGACAGCAATGATACTTCCATCTCTTTTTCATGTACACATGCATTGGGAATCATTTCCCACTAAAATCATGTATATCTTCGAAGCACAAAAGATGCATAGGTGGTTGCAGTTGTCATGCTGATCCAAAATTAAGGTGGGATACATTCCGCAAATGAAAATAATGTGTCATCGTTTGGGTGTTTGGTATGCTACCAAAGGAGTCAATGATATTATACAAACCAATGTTTAGAAATCCCCATTAGAGGTTCTACTGTTTTAGTATCCGGGTTTTGGTTCAACACGTGGTGCAAACCAAGTTAAGCCGGTGACATCATAATAATATAATTATAATTAATAATTATAATTAATTATCAATATTTTTACTAATTAACAAGTTTAATTTTTGAATAATTATACTTAAATTAATATAAATATATTTTATTTATTTATTTATTTATATTAAAAAGAAGAAAAATCAGTAACCAACCTCAACCGGACTAGTGCCCCAGCCGGTTCTCCGTCTAACCAGTAGGTCTAGTCCAATTTTCTAAATACTGATACAAATAACATCTTGACTTAGGCTTGGGCAGAGACTATGGAAAATTTATCAAAGAGACATTTCATCATCCTTACGAAAAAAACCTGGGAGATTATTTGAGAAGAAAGTTGATAATGTAATTAATTTCTTATTCCTTCTAAAAAAAATCTACAATTGATCTATTCGCTATTCACTTTGGGTCCATTTGGATTGATTATTTACACTCATTTTACTTGATAAAATATTTCATATTCTTTTTCAGTTTTTTTTTTTTTAAATAAGGTAAATATTTCCAGTTTAGCTTGAGCAATCGGCCAAAAGGAAGCTGCAGGCGCGTGAGGAAACGGCAGCATCTTGGACTTTTTTTTCCAACCCATGCATCCCATCAGGAATGCAATTAAATGTATCCATCTTTGCTGCACCAGATTTCGACTTTTAGATCACTGCATATCATGACAATCCGCTTCAATTCCAATTAACCTCTACCTTTTTGGACGACATAGCCGGACAACTAACACTTGTATCTTATTAATCTCTATGAGACCTTTGCATGCATCTAGGCGGCTTCCCCTTACAAGATCTCAGAATATGTATCTTCTTGTGACCTACTTCGGAGTCTCCTACGAGTAAGGAATACACCCATCCCAAGCGTACACCAGATCGACCCCAAAGCTAAGTATAAAAGCACTAGGTATTTATTTCCAAGCTCATAAACTCTCTTTACTTCGCATACCCTCTATTAAAGTCTCCTTGCCGAACTTGAGCATTCAAGTGTCCTCTAACATTTTCTTTAACTTGCAGTAAAAGGTTATCTAGAGATCGATCTGATTGTAACATATATATATATATATATATATATATATATATTTATATACATATGTATAACCTATGAGAATAACGTGTAAACAACCGGTTTAAGGGGTTGTTTTACGGCAACCGAGCTCCCAGCCATAGAGCTTTTGAGAAGTACACAACCTCTTTTCTCTGCTTCTTCTCCTACCCCCGCAGCTACATTGAAAGTGCACAGTTCATTGAGGTCGAGGTCGCTTATTACTGTATGTATGTAGATGTATATTACCCAAAAGAAATTCCAAGAGGAATTGGCGAAAGATGTCTTTCAATCTCATTTAATGGGATGTGATATTTAAGTAGGTACATATCTATCATTATTTATAGTTTTAATTATTGTTCTTTATCTTCTCATCTAACCGCAGCTCAGTCTGATCTCTGTTTACTTTGTTCTCAATGACTACTTCTCGAGTCCATCCAGACTATATTTATTAACTTTTTATGAGTTCAAACGCATGCTTGTAAAAGACATTTATGTGGTGATTATGGTCAAATAAATGCTTGGAAAAGGAATATTTATGTGGTGGCCAGTGTAATATGGTGAAACCTTAAAAGACAAGGATGCAAAAAGCCCATTTTAACTGTGATCGCGCAACTTAAAAAATGTAGTTTTGAAGGATTAACGTGGTTTTGGAGGATTGGATGTGCATCAGCATCTCATTTGATGGTTATTTTTTTATTTAGTTTTATTTTCACCGCGAGTGAGCTCTTAAACGGGGGAATGGGATTTGGACGGTTTGATGCTGTTTACACGTGCAGCACGTGTCTGGGCCGGCCATAGAAATCGACGGTGACTGCACACATCTGAGGACGCGGATGAGATCGCTCAAGCAACGGCTTGGGCTCCACGCGCGCTTCATAAAAACCGCCCGTACTCCGCCCATCTTCATCTCCAACCACGTCATCGAAGCTTACTGCAAGAACGGCCGCCTGCAAGATGCTCGCCACCTGTTCGAAGAAATTCCTGAAAGAAACGTCTTCACCTGGAATACCATCATTCACGGTTATATTAACAGCGACGACGTATATGAAGCCCGTCTTCTCTTTGATTCTGCTCCTAATAAAGACTCCGTCACCTACAATTCGATGATTTCCGGCTATGTGAGGTCGGGGCATGACGGCGAAGCTCTTGATCTCTTTGCCCAAATGCAGAAGAACGGAATTCATGCAGATGAATTTACGCTCACGGCGATGCTGAATTTGACAGCCGAACTGTTAGTTCTCTCGTATGGGAAGCAAATTCATACTTTTATGGTGAAGACTTCTAGTGATTGTCATTGTTTCGGCGTGAACTCTTTGATTGATATGTATTCAAAATGCGGATGCTTCGCAGATGCGCGTCGAGCATTTGAAGCTGCTGGTGAAAGAGACTCGGTTTCTAAGAATGCAATGGTAGCAGCTTTCTGTAGAGAGGGAGAATTAGACATGGCGGTCAATCTATTTTGGGGACATCCATCTGTAAATGATGCAGTCTCTTGGAGCACGCTGATTTCGGGTTGTACTCAGAATGGCCATGGAAAGATGGCATTGGCATTGTTTCTTCAAATGGTAAAGTGTGGAATTAGACCAAATGAACACGCTTTTGCTAGCATTTTGAGTACTTGCTCAAGTATTAAGAGTATAAAACATGGCAAGGAAGTTCACGCTTGCATTTTGAAGAATGGGTTGATCTTGAATCAAATTTTAAGTGGTGCCATTGTCGATTTATATTGTAAATGTGATGATTTGAGATATGCTGCATCTGTCCATGATGCGTTCAATGCAGAAAATGCCTTCGCAACCAGTTCAATGATCATGGCTCATTGCTCTAGAGGGAACATGGCAGAAGCTCGGAGGCTTTTTGATTCATTAAGCGAAAAAAATTCTGTTGTCTGGACAGCCCTGTTTTCTGGATTTCTCAGGCTTGAACAGTTCAATGCCATTTTCGACCTATTCAGAGAATTTGTCAGTAGAGAAGCATGGCCGCCAGACCCTTTGATCCTTGTCAATGTGCTTGGAGCTTGTTCAATACAAGCAGGGCTAAGACTTGGGAAGCAAATACATGCTTTTGTAGTGAGAATGAGGAGGGAAACAGAAGATAAATTGGTCAGTGCTCTGGTGGATATGTATGCCAAATGTGGTGAGATTAAGTATGCAAAGGAGATTTTCCAACTCATTAGTTGTAGAGACCGAGTCCTCTACAATGCAATGATTGCTGGGTTTGCTCATCATGGGCGTGAGAGGGAAGCAATTCAGCTATTTGAGGAGATGTTAGAGAACTATGTCAAGCCTGATGCAATCACATTCATTGCACTTCTATCTGCTTGTCGACATGCTGGACTTGTGAAAGAAGGGCGGAACTACTTCAATTCAATGACCAAAGAGCATGGTATCACCCCAGAAATAGATCACTACGCATGCATGGTCGATCTTTTAGGAAGGGCAGGCAGCTTAGACAAGGCAATGTTACTAATCCAGGGTATGGAAGTTGAACCAGATGCTATAATCTGGGGCACTTTTCTAAATGCCTGCCAGATGAACCAGAATGTAGATTTAGCAAGAATAGCAGAGGAAAGACTTTTAAGCTTGGAAGCAGATAATGGGGCCCGCTATGTGCAGCTGGCAAATGTTTATGCTGCACAGGGAAAGTGGAGTGAGATGGGAAGGATAAGGAGGAAAATGAGAGGAAGGGAAATTAGAAAGATGGCTGGTTGCAGTTGGATTTATGTGGAAAATGAAGTGAGCACTTTCACTTCAGGGGATAGATGTCATGAAAAAGAAGAGTCTATTTATGCAACTTTAGCTAGTTTGATTCAAGAAATGAGACAAGGAGGGGACATGGCCACAACATAGAAAGCTCAGGTCAAAAAATAGAAAGATGATGTCAATCACAAATCAAACAAAGGCGAAGTAGATCTGCTTGTATGAACCCCTTGGGTGCCTTGCATCTAATTCACTTTTAAGTGCAGACTATGCTCCCAGATCAGATAAGAGTCTGGCAAGACAGCGACCATCAGACCAACCATTGCCCACCCACCTGTAGATGAGAATCTATTTTGAGCTCCGCAAACAAGAAATTGGGCAATTTCAAAATTCCAATATGTTTTCAACTAGGCTGCAGTAAGCTGGAAAATTTCAGATATATTTGTGACAGGCATCTGTCCATGGTTTGAAAAGGAAAGCAGAAGGCAGGCTAGCTCCAGTGGAAATGGCAGTGATGGTTTCGACTGTGTTCTTGTTAATTTGATCTGTTTGAAGGACTCATAAAGGAGTGCCAGTCAGCACTCATTCACTTTTCCCTAGGTCTGATGCATATACGACATTCGTGGTGACTGAGTTGGGTGTTTCATGCATTTTACCTCGGAAGGTTCAGGAACATCAGAGTCGTCAGTGGAAGACCAGCCTCATGGGCCTGAGAATTGCTCATGAGAAGCAACAGAATTAGATTTAGATTTATGAGACTTTAAAGTTTGATGGCAGGCAACTCCTTGTAATTGTTTAAGTATAGGCTCCACTTTTGTTAAATCAATTCCACAAATTACTTTTCAAGAACCTGTGTTTGAATCCGATTTCATAAAGTTATATAAAACCTTCAAAAGTATTACAGTCGAATTTGATTTCATCAAATCATCAATGGTGGGTCCAAAATACAAAGTTTCCACCAAAACTTTGAGGAAAAAGTTGTACTGAATCATCTTCCTTTTTGTTTCTCCTCCATTCTTTTCAGATGCTTGTGCTTATCTCTGTTTCTCTGTGACTTACGGTCTAATCCAAGTCCAGGGTAAATAATTTTAGCTAAATTTGCATTCCTTCTGATTGAAGTTAGACACTAAAATGTCACAGTATCTTCAATGTCTGTAGTTTCCATCATAGCAAATTGCTATTACCTGGTTTTGGGTCGTGTTGTGTAGCCCTTGCAACCCTTGCAATGTCCGCATCTGCTCACCCTCCTCCACCCCTTTGCTGCTCAATGCTTGAATGCTTGCAAAAAATAGGACGTGCATTCTTTATGTGCCGTTACAGTTACAAGCTACCACAATGATATTTTAAGTTTGCGAGTTGTACCAACCATATTGAAAGTTCATATAGCTTGATGCATTAACCTACAAAAATGGAGGAATGAAGAAATTGGCCCCTGCATCCGCTGTTTAGCGTAGAAATCGTTAAGAGTAGTTGTCTTGTATTTAGCGAGGCGAGGCTTACTGGGCCAATGCATGTGAAATGAGCTAGGCTGAGTTCATTAATTTAGAAGCCAACTCAATGTGATATATAAAATAGTTTTTGACGAAGGTTTTAATAGGCTTTAAAGTTTAGATAAGAGGCAAAATGGCATAAGATTTTCTCCATCTCTATCAAAGTAGATTCCATAGTCTACAAATGAGAGGGTGTGATCAGAGTGAGCTGATTAATTGTGCATGTATATCTCTGTGCAATCCTAAGCGTGATCAATATAAATCTAATTTATTCTCCCTACAGTGTTTTCCTTCATGTTAAAGGATTTTCTCCATATAAATCTCGTGTGCTTTTGTGAAGTGTGTATTTGCAAGCACAATTCCTAACAGAAAGTTGACAAGGGCCGTAGCCAAGTCTCCATGCACAAAGCAAAGGGAAGGTTGTAATCACCAAGTCTGCCTATAATTTGACAATGGCCATAGTTTATCCTAGACCACAGAAAAAATCTTGAGACAAATATTGCACCAAGGAAACTGACATTGGGTTTAGGCGGCCTGCATTTTGCAAGATTTCTAGATTTGTGCAGGTTAGGTTGGGTTGAAAGTCATTTTTGTACCAGCTCATTAAATTCAGATGGAAGAAGAAAAGGTATGAGACCTTTTATTTATCATTATAGATCCCGAAGTCCCACAAGTGAGAGAGGAGGTGATGAAAGTGTTGCTTGATTGAAATGGGATGTAAATCTCTCTGCACAACCCTACGTGATCATGGTGGATCAGTCTTACTTTCTCCTATGTTTTTTTTTTTCCTTATTGAAGGATTTCACCTTATATGCCTTTGTGTATAATTGTCTCTATGAATGATTTGTACGTGTTTGCGATCGTGGCAAGGATGCAGTGTCTGTCTTTTGGCTGAGAACCTAGGGAAATCTGAATGGAAGAGGGAATCGGTCCAAGGGAAGAAATCCCATTCCTAGCATTGAGCTGTGACCTCCTTTCCCCGGCAAAGGAAACTGCATTCACAAGTGCAGGGGCCAAAGGCCAAAAAATGACAACCCAAAAACCAATGACTTTATCAGGTATAGGGAGGAGGAAGGATTATTGGCTTTTGCTTCTTACAAAACATCCTTTCAACTACGAAAGGCCAGAGTATTCCGGCCGTTTAAAGGATCATTGAGCTAATTCTATACCAAAAAAATGCAAATAAATAAAGTTCTGCCATCATCATAGCCTTTACCAAGTATTCAGGATTCTCAAAAGGAACTCCAACGAGAGACCCCAAGAAAACAAGACATCAATAGCTCATGAGACCCAGGGATTGAAACACAACAAATACAGGCAAGCATGTCACCCCATCCAAATCGACACGAGCACAAGCAGAATGATAATTCACCCATTTGAATAAGCCACTTCTTCCATTTAGGGCCTGTTTCTTAAAAGGTAAACAAAACATTCCCCAAGGCCTGCATCTTTAAAGGTAAATAAAACATTACTTGGGTAACTTTAGTCGCCCGAATTAATAAGACATTTACCTACTGCCTTTTATTCTCATCCAAATAAGTTAAACATTCTCCATTAACCTATCTTTGCCATAGTAATGTTCATTTTTCATCACTAATTTTCACAATCAACCTTATCTTTTCTATGATTATCATTATCTTTTCTATGATTATCATTCTATACTATCTGTACCCATTTCTATATTTTATCTGTATCCAAGATTATATCTGTTTTATCTGGGCGCCTGTTTAAATTGCAGATCGGGTAGATCTGCATACCACAAAATAACCATTTTACATACTCAAGATTATATTTCAATAAATTAGAGAAATCGATAAGGATAATAAACATAAAATTTAAGCTGGTTGATAAAGATGACATTGTATGGAGTTTTACGTGATCATTGAGTGCTATTAAAATTAGAAGGAAAATTTTGTAAGACAACTATGAGCCTAGCAATGTTTTATGTCATAGAATATTAGGTAGTTAAAAAACAACATATACATAATAATAACTATACCTAAAAGAAATATATTGAGATGGATGAAGAGTAAAATAAGATAAAAATAAAATTAGAAATAGAGTAATTCAAGATAATATAAAGGTAAAATTAATAGGTAATAAAAAGAGAAAAATTAGACTTGGGTGGTCTGGTGATGAAAAAAGAGATTAAAAACTACACCAGTAACGAGGAAGAAGAATGCTGAAAAAATCATTGTTAGAAGCCATTAAGAATGATATGAAAAATGCTTAGGCATACTACAGGACAATAGCTCAAGATCGGCAGGAATGATGCAGTAAGATCCAAGTAGCTAACCCTACTTAGGTGGGAAACATCTGATGATGATGATGATTTTAAATATTGCAGTTTTTATGGTCCATATGTCAAGCGGCTTGGATGCAGTGGAACATGATAAATACTGATCAGAATCATAGATTGACCACCTATCCAATTCCAACAGCCATCAACAATTTAAAGGCCTCACACAAATCAGTGGGCTACTGGGCTTAATCAAAATGATGACTAATAAGGTAAAGATGGACCAAAAACAACTGATGTACAAGCGGAAGTCTTGTTCAAAAACAGATTTCTTCAAATTTTGGTATGGCATATTCTAGCATAACTCGAGTCACAAATACCTTGAGATTACCTGATAAAAATATAAATAAGGAGTTTGTTTAAATTACAAATAAGCTATAACACAAAAAGACAATTTTAGGTAGTTGTGATTAATAGTTCAATAAAATAGAGAAATTGAAAAGGATATTAAACATAAAATTTAAGTTGGCTGGAAAAAAGACATTGTACTTAAGCAATTTTATATAATCATCAAGTGCTACTTAAATTAAAAAGGAAAATTTTATATGACAACTATAAGCCTAGCTGAGAGAAAATATTGGGTAATCAAAAAATAACATATTTATATAATGAATATAGCTAAAAAAAGGATGCTGAGATGGATGAATAGTAAAACAAAAAAAATAGAAATGAAGTAATTCAAGATAACTTTAAAATAAAATCAATAATTTTAAATCAATAGAAAATAAAATGAGAAAAATAGACTTGGGTGGTTTGGTGATGCGAGAAAGAGATTGAAAACTGAGCCACTAGAGGAATGTTTAAAAAAACCATCATTGTCACAGGTCAATAAGAATGATATGAAAAATGCCTGGGGATACTATGAGAACATATCTCAAGATTGACAGGGATGGTGCAATAAGATCCAAGTAGTTGATCCTACTTGGGTGGTAAACATCTGATGATGATGATGATTTTGAATCTGGCTGTCTACATGGTCCATTCTGTCAAGGGGCTTGGATGTAGTGTAACATGATAGATACCGATCGCAATCATAGATTGACCACCTATCCAACTCCAACATCCATCAACCATGCAAAAGCCTCACACAAAATCAGTGGCTTGATCAAAATGATGACTAACAAGGAAAAGACACACCAAAAGCAGCTGACGTACTGGCGGAAGTCTTGTTCAAAACCAGATTTCTTCAAATTGTGCTATAATATATTCTAACATAACTCGAGTTACAAATAACTTGAGATTACGTGGTCCTAAACTGAAGAAATTGCCCAAGGATCAAAATTTGAAGAACTCTAGTTCACAATATAAAAAACACATACAGTTTCCAAGCTGCTCTGCAGGTCAATCTATATTATCCTCAACAACTTTGTTGTTAGAAAATAGAGGATCTCTTCTTTTGGCAAAACCTCCAACATCTAAATTCTGCCCTCTATATGTCAGCTCTGTTGCTGCTCTGTAAGAGGGATCTGCAGGAGCAGGCCTAAATGAAGTACCTGCTCCACCAGGGTAGCGGGAAGGGGAGGCATACCTTCTAGATGGACCTCTAAGGGCAGCTCCTCTCAATTCCAAGATATCCGCAGCCGCAGACCTTGAAGAATCTGCGAAAGTTCTTTCTCCTGATCCAGAACCTAAAGTCACCCCTGTAGTCACTGAAGTGGCGCTAAAAGGATCATCTGGACCCCATGGCATAAAAGGTTCTCTCTTCTTGCCCAAGAACTGCCATGCCCCAATCAAAATCAGAATGCAAAGCACAACAGGACTGCTCCATAGCACGGTGTTAAACTCTGCCTTGAAGACAGGAAGATTTGAACGGTACATTCCAACATACCCATTTCCCAGACCAAGAACAATGAGCTTATCGCGATCACTGGTAACGAGAGGTTTTCTACTTGTGGAGCCTTCTGGTGGCCCATCTGAGGCCAGAAATGAAGATTTGATTTCTTCAAGAGTTGCAAAGAAGAGAGGCCGAGGGCCACCAACCCTAATGTAGTTTGGAGATGAAACATTGTACACAAGCACCTTCTCCTGACTGACAACTAGCAAATAGCTTTTAATTGCCTGAACAGCAAGAGGTCCATCCATCTCAGTTTTCCTCTTTGCTCGGACCATGCATTTGAAGTTCATTATATCGCCCAAAAGCACCACGTGAATTAGATCACCCCCAGCAGTAAATCCATAAGCTTTCGACCTCTCCGACGCATCGAACAAATAGCTTCTCACCACAGATCCATTCAATCCTTCACATTCTGCTTTCCTAATCGTCATGCTCCGCAAATCCAATGACCCTGCACCATTCTCTGTCAAGAACAAAAGCCTCTGCTTCAAGAAAACAAGCGGCGGCCTCGATGATTGGGTTGCACCATGAAGTGTGCCATCCTCAAGAAAAACCTTAATTCGCCCGCTAGCATCAGAGCACATAATGTACCTCAACCTCCCAACAAGATGTGTTTCCAAAAGCATCACTGACGAATCCTCTTCCCCTTTCTCTGGCGAAACAAGAGTTCGAGAATTCTCCATTGACAGAGAATGCCAATCCTCGCTGTTCGCCGCCTCCCAGATTCGATGAACCAACACAGCTCCATCCTGATGCCCTGTCACTAGGAAGCTCTCGTTCTTCAAAACAGACATGTAAGAGAGCATGGAAGTGATGGGGGAGTCTGAGAGAGTGTAGAAGTCAACCAGGACATCTCCATTCAACAGGAAGATGTACACTCGCCCCCTCTCATCCCCCACCGCCACATACTTGCTGAGACCCTCAAAGTCCTCATACGGAAGCACATTAGCACAAGTAGCTTCAAATTCCAGCTTCACTGCCGATAAAAACAAGAATCTTTCCGACCACGAGGGCTTGTATTTCGTCACCGTAATCCCCCGCTCCCGCTTCTCCACCTTCCTAGACCTTACTTCTTCGGCGGAGCCGGCAGACCCGTCCGTCAATCCACGGCCGTAATCGCTGCCGCCGACGGTCTCCAGCACGGGCCGCTCGTGCTCCTTCCGTGGCAGCATCCCTCCGCCGCGGAAATCAGCAATCGAGGTTTCAAGCCTGGAGACGGTTTCCGTGAGGTTCTTAACGAGATCTTCGAGCTTCCGCAGCTGAAGTTCTTGGCGATCGGCGAGACTCAAGTCGCGGCCCTTGTTCTCGTCTTCAAGCGCGCGTTTGGCGTCCGATCGAGCAACGAGATCGCATTCGTTTTGGATTGCGTTTGGGAGAAGGTCTCTGGCTGTGGCATCGAGAGTAGCGAGCGAGATAGTGAAAAGAGAGGAGAGTAAGAGAAAGAGGCGGAGAGATATCTTGCCTGTGCGGAGGGGAGCCATTCGAAGGTCGGAAGATCTTCTCAAGCCTCTTCCATGGCGGAATCCCGATCGATCTGGAGCTGGGAGGAGAGGGTATTTGGGGAAAAAAGAGATTTGGGGATGATGAAAGAGGAAGTAAAAACGAAAGTAGGAGAAAATAAATTTATTTT
>JAYJMB010053970.1:0-28265 GCA_036873735.1 Pouteria campechiana
AGTGGATATGATTGGTTTGTCGTATCGAAATATAAAAATTTCATATAATCATAAAGATAGGCTCAAATCAAGATGCTTTACGAACGCGGTTGAGTGGAATTCGTTTTACAGACATAGCAAAAGTGATAATCGTTTTGCAGTCCAACCTCTTAAATTTTAACAACTAAGAAAATAATAAATGATTTGGATTTTAGGAACGACATTTGCGGGGAAACCCTATCCATCCAAAAGAGCGTAAAAGAGCGCACCGAACGAAATGGTCGCGCGTCTCTAAAACAAAGCTCGCTCGCCGCAACCGTGGAAAATGGCCGAGTGGCATCTCCAGCTCGCCGCTCCCTCCTCTTATCCTCTCGCGGCTCTTCTCTCCCACATCCTCTGCCCGCAAAACTCTGTTCGTATCTGTCTCTGTAAATAAATTTCTCTCTCTGTCTGTATAAATTCCCACACGCCCCTCTATTGTACTTTCCGAGAATGACAGCAATCGAGTCTCTCCAATCTCTAACCTCTCACAGGATCTCCGCAAATTCAATTCGACATCTCACGAAATCCACAAGACTCACCTTCTTCCACAATCACCCTCCCTCGCTTCTGCACAGATCCTCCCGCCCCATCAGCAATTCCCGATTGATATCTCCAATCGCCTACTACAGCCAATCCAAGATTTCCATCACTCCTGATTTTGACGTCTGGGGTGGGTTTCTCAAGAATCGCGGGCAGCACAGGGACCGTCGGATCCGTTCCAACGGTTCTTGCGAGCAGGACGGCGACTCGGAGGCTGATGGAGGTGAAGGCGGTGAGAAGAAGAATGCCAGCAAGGCCACGGCGACGACGCCTCCACCTGTCCCACCTTCGTCGCCGTCACCACGGCGAGAGAAGAGTGGCGGTTGGTGGAAGAGGCGGAAGTGGCAGTGGCAGCCGATACTTCAGGCTCAGGAAATCGGTATGTTGCTTCTGCAACTTGGAATTGTTATATTTGCAATGCGGTTGCTGCGGCCGGGGATGCCGTTGCCAGGGTCGGAGCCGAGGGTGCTGACAGCACAATTGACTGTCCCGTATAGCGATTTCTTGAGCAAGATTAATAACGATCAGGTCCAGAAGGTGGAGGTTGATGGGGTTCACATCATGTTCCGGTTGAGACAAGAGGCGGCAGGTGCTGGTGTGGAGAGTGAGAGCAGGTCTCCGGAAGCAGAGGCATTGATTAAGACTGTGCCCCCAACTAAGCGCATTGTGTATATGACAACTCGGCCAACTGATATAAAGACTCCATATGAGAAGATGCTGGAGAATGAGGTGGAGTTTGGGTCTCCGGACAAACGGTCGGGTGGATTCTTGAACTCAGCATTGGTGAGTTCTTATTGGAATTTCCTTGTTGTATTGAAAAAAAAAAAAGATTTCCTCAGATTGAATGAAGATTTCTGTGTTTGGTTTGAAAGTTGAAGGAGCGTTGGGGCTCTAATAGCATTGTTCATGACATTCCATTTAAAGTTACTGCGATTCTGTCTCTGGGTGCTAAATAACAATGGGAGAAGAAAGCAGTCTTAGGCTCTCAATTCCAGTTGAATGTTGCTGACTTGATTGATGGCTCCTGTGAATTGTGATTGAACTTGCATGTTCTACATCTTGTAAATTGATGCATTATGCATCTTCTTTCCAAATGTTCTATCTGGCATCTTTTCTTCTAAAGCCAAGGAATTGCCATCAATACTGGAACCAATCTATAGTTGATGTAATTTGGATATACAGTACTGTACCCCAATCTAATATGGTTAGAGGATCCATCCTTGGGATTTTTTTTTTCATCCGGAGGATGTAATATAAAAAGAATGGTGTTGAATTCTGAAGGCAGTCTCCTAAATTTTTTGTTGCCGAAATTCACTTTTTGTTATCTGGTTTCTTGGTCATTGGTGGTGCCTACATATTTTGTTCTAAACCTCTATTTAGCATGTTAAGGAATTTCTGGCACAGCCAGGGTCAGCAACAAGTCGATAGAAACAAATCAGATCCAATAAAACAAAGTAGAATAATTGTGATAGAGTGGGAAAGCAAGTAGAAGAAGAAAATTAAGGGCAGGCAAAGCTATATAGCTGTCTGGCCTCCTTGCTGTAGATCACAGCTCTTTCATCAAAGTTCTCTCAAAAAAGAATCCCATAACCAAAATTTGATTGAAACAAATTTGTTTGATAATTCAAGTTGTAAGGAGTATGGACAGCAGTCCATCTCTACCCTCTTTATAACCAAAGAAAACATATTCAAACACTGTATGGACACAACATGCAAACTTACATCCTTGCGGGCCTGTTCAGATAAGCAGATGAGGGGAGAAAATCTTCTTTCCCACCCTCTTAGTTGATAAAATATTTACCTACTCAAATAGTCATTTTCCATCATCAACTTTATCTTTCGAGAAACAATGTATCTTAATTTTATCTATTTCTTTGTTAGCATCATTTACATGCATGCTAAGGTCATTTCCTTTGATCTCTTCAATAACCATTATATTCCACCATGTGAGTAATCCTATGTAAACAAGGATTTCCTGAATAAAATAAAATAACTAAGGGGTATGTTTGGTATGGTCTGAATTCTGAAAAGAGTGAAAAAGGGGAATAAAAAATGAAATTTGGAAAATGAGAGGAACTGATTTTAGCAATATAATGCCCAATTGTTGATCATAAAGTAAATAAACATGAAATAAATTGGCTTCTTTGGAAGAAAATATGGGTAATAATGTAGAAAAAGTAATATTGTTAGGGATAAGTAGGAATAGGTAAACATTACATCAAATAAAGGGTAAAAGACTAGATAATAGGCTTTCCCTAATCTTTTATGCCAGGCCAAACATGCCATAAGATTAGTTGACAAGTTGGGCCCACATCGACTGGCATTGAAATGGTTGTTTGGATCACAATCATCACATGCATTTTGGTGAGATGCAATTACATCAATTTTTAATATATAAATTGTATATAGGCTCTTTTTATGGATGATTAAAGCTATTTGTTCTCATGGGTTCCTTTCTTAATGATATGTAACATTGCCAGGGTCCAAAATTTAGGGAATTCTATTGCATGTGCAAACATATGCATTGGAGATCTTGTTCTCTTATACAAATTGTGCTTATCTTAGTTGTGATTTAATCTTTAATGCATAATTTCTATCAAGTAATATGAAAAGAATAAATTTTTGGGCTTCTAACCAACGGTGAATGGAATGACCTATGAGATCCTATTCCTACCATTCATTAGATTATTCTAAATTTGGATTATCAATGATTCTAGTATTTTCTTTTTTCTTTTTTTTTACCAAGCGTACTTGAGATTGTAGAGATCCAACATCGTTTAAGAAATTTATGACCCATTGAAATAAGCCCTACAATTTTTTGCAGCTTTCAGGAGTATTTTGGTCATTTTATGTCTTTAGTTGTCAAGGTTTCTCTATGCAAAGGCTCGTTTGGGTTGCAATTTGTATGTCTTATGAGTCATTGAGTTTTTGCAAAATCATCGTTTCTGCTTGGTGACATTTGGAAGAAGCCAGGGCAATATCATGAGTGAGCCTGCCTTTCCAAAATCTTATTTTCCAATTGTCCTGCACAACATAGCTGTAACATTATGTCTATGAGATGCATGAAGATAATCCCCCCTGTCCAAAATCTTATTTTCCAACTGTCCCGCATCACATAGCTATTCCATTATGTCTATGAGATCCATGGAGGTAATACTATCAATTATCTCTTTTGAGACCTTATCTAGCATTGGATATGCTCCCCATTGTGAAAACCAAGCTGTCTATAAACTGCAAGATGCCATCTCATAGATAAGATACAAAAATAAAGTTCCTGCAATGTTTGTATTTTCTGCACTGAAGTAAAAACTGAAATTAACTTAGAAGCTTATTTCCTACCATTTTCTATTATTATGCTCACAAATATAATGCTTTGCCTGCATTTTGTGGTCTTTTAGCATGGATCTTGCGGTGGACATGAGTTTTCAATGCCTCCTCATGCAATACACATTTTCCATTGTGGGGCTTCACTTTCACTACAAATTAGAACGTTATTTAACTTATTATTTTCGTTCTTTGAAATTGGTTATGATTAGTAGAAAAGAATTTTTTTCTTTTTTGCAAAAGTACTGAGGCATTTTGGTTATTGTAAACAAGGAAGCATAAACAGTTTTTGCTTTTTGCTTACCATAAGCAAAAAGGGTTCCATTCTCATATGGTACCCAAGGTGATGTAATATTTGTGCCATGCATGAATTTTAATTAGATATGGTTGGTTACATACAGCCTAGGTTTAAAATCCTTTTTAGTTGGAAAGAAACAGAAGGTGAACCCATTCCCATCCTTCAGATTATATAAGAGTGCTCATTCCTGTGGTTGATGAGCCAGTTTAAGAGCCTCATAAAAAATAGTTGTCTTAAAAATTTGACATAGCTTCTCATGATATGCATTAGAGATTTATCATTGGTTTAATCCATTTATACTCCCTATTCAGTTTTGTGTTCTACTAGCACAATTTGTAATTTTTTACAAGTAGTTAATATCATTTCACTCATTTACATAAATTTGCTTAGTCTAATTTATTTATACTCTCTAATCAGTTTTGTGTTCTACTAGAACAATTTGTTCTTCTTATGAATAGTTAATATCATTTCACTCCTTTATATAAATTCCTTTAGTCTGCTCAGTAGTGGCAAGGCAAACAGCCTAGCCAGGTAAAAAAAGAAAGTTTATTCTTAGAGAGGAAACTGGTTGTTGCACTTCTACCAAATAATTGTGAAAATTTCTGTTTTGATAGATGATGATCCCAAAATAGTTCATACTAGACAGGGATGATGACTATTCTAACATATTCCCTATGTTTCTTTGATTGTTTGTAATTTATTAATGCTAATCTTTTCTCTTGATATGTGTTGGATAATTTGTTGCTTTAATCCATTTGATTTTTGAGCTTCGTTTATAACAGCAAGTTTTACTATTTAGAATGTATCAGTAAATTCCACACATTTACTAGAGATTTCTTGGTATTGTTTGGCTGGGCAGTATTGGAGTTTCATTGTTCTCAACTTGTTGTGAAATGCTGCTAACCAATCATTAGAAATCCTATTTTGGAGGACAACCCAAAATATAGGCTTCCTCAAGTTATAAGCTGTACTCTAACTTATATCTTCTCTTTACAGATAGCTATTTTCTATATTGCTTTACTGGCAGGACTCCTTCACCGTTTCCCTGTAACCTTTTCTCAGGTGTGGATAAGCCTTCTGCTTTATTTGTACCTTAAACTCTGTTGTACAAAGTGACTCGTTCTAAAGGAACAACTTTATTTTTCCAGCATTCAGCTGGTCAGTTGAGGAACCGTAAAAGTGGGAGTTCTGGGGGATCAAAAGTTCCTGAAAATGGAGAAGTAGTCACCTTTTCTGACGTTGCTGGTGTTGATGAGGCTAAGGAGGAACTTGAAGAAATTGTGGTATGCTAGATATCATAGATGAATCTGGAGAGTACTAGTGGCAGTACATCATGCTTGTTATCTTGAAAGTGGACCCTAAAGGCTTGTAACTGCATATCTGAATTAGTCTAATTTATTGATCTGTCATCTAGGAATTCCTAAGGAATCCAGACAGGTATGTACGAGTCGGTGCTCGCCCCCCACGAGGAGTACTTTTGGTAAGATGATGGTAGAAATAATACATGAAACTTTCTTTACAAGATAATATGTAATTTAGGCTTGGATATTTGATTTAATGATTCCTTGACCTTACAGGTGGGTCTTCCTGGGACAGGTAAGACTCTTCTGGCAAAGGCTGTTGCTGGGGAGGCTGAAGTTCCATTTATTAGTTGTTCAGCTAGTGAGTTTGTAGAACTTTATGTTGGTATGGGTGCATCTCGTGTGAGAGATCTCTTTGCAAGAGCAAAGAAAGAGGCGCCATCAATAGTTTTCATTGATGAGGTGGGAATCACATGATTGGTGCTTTCTTGCATGGCGATTTCATGACCTAGCATGAAGTGCCTTAATGGTTAATATTTTGGATAATACTGCAGATTGATGCTGTGGCAAAAAGCCGTGATGGTCGATTCCGTATTGTCAGCAATGATGAAAGAGAGCAGACACTGAACCAGTTACTCACTGTAAGAATTTGCATAACATCCTTATTTCCTTTATAATTTATTGCAACATTGCAATGTACAAGGACTATGCTTTTGAATTCATACTTATTTGAAGCCATGCTTCAGGAAATGGATGGCTTTGACAGCAACTCAGCAGTTATTGTGCTTGGAGCAACTAATCGGTCTGATGTTTTGGATCCTGCTCTTCGCCGTCCTGGGAGGTTTGATCGTGTTGTGATGGTTTGTGCTTCTGCTTACACTAATGACATTGTTTGATTAGATATCAAGGTTGGAAATTAATTCTGTTACTCCAACATTGCAAATTTATGTGTTAATTCTTAAATTGAATTTTACAGGTAGAAACACCTGACAGGATTGGAAGAGAAGCCATTCTAAAGGTGCATATTACAAAGAAGGAGCTTCCATTGGGAGGAGATGTGGATCTTGGTAACATTGCATGTATGACCACTGGTTTCACTGGGTATGAAAATTTTCTTTTTCTTTTTCTTCATCTAGCAAAAAAATTTGATGCATGAGTTGACTTGTGGATTTTGGACTTACACAGGGCAGACCTAGCAAATTTAGTCAATGAAGCCGCTTTGTTGGCTGGTCGATCAAACAAAGCTATTGTTGAGAAAATTGATTTCATCCAAGCAGTAGAACGTTCAATAGCCGTATGCTTCTGTCTCTTAATGAACCTTCATGTGATTATTTCTCTAATTTTGTCTAGTTTGTTCATAAGAGTCCACGTTTCTTTGCTCCATCTATCTATGATGGCATCCTTGTTCTAACACTTAATGGAATTAACCAAGCTTAAGCAATTTAATTTTGATTCCTATATCAATTTGCCATCTATTTTGTAATAAAGATCATGATGATGTCCCAAATTTGATTTGCACATATTTTAGGTGCAAGTATAGAGTCTTAAGAATTTTGGCAAATCATTTGTGATTTGCAACTTAGCATACCAGGCTACTTTAAAGTCATGATTACATACGGAGTATTTTGGTCACGGTGATGACAAAATGGCAATGTCATGGTCCTACTATGTATTGTAGTTTGATAAATATCTGTGTATTGAACTTGGGGTACCGTGGTGGTTTAAACTCCATTGGCCTTATCTTTGGTTGCTTCACCCTTGACATGCATACATATGGGCATTTCCTAAATCCTTACCCACACAGAGAAAATCATAGAGGGATGAAAAAGTGGTGAATCCCTTGTTTGTAGCCAAAAAGGCACCCAAAAAAAGAAGCAAAAGTAAAAGAACAATAATCAAAACATAAAATTAGTCCTCTTTCTCAAACCTCTCATTTTGAAGATATTTTGTTACCTAAACCATTTGAAGTTATGCTAATGAAACTTTGCAACCCAACTAACGGAAACTAAAATCCTCTCAATAAATTTTCAAAATTATCACGGCATAAACATCTTCCTCCAGACCTAATTTGATTACAATTCTGAGATTAGTAGTAATCAATGGTCTGAATCAGTGTTCGTGTGTGGCATACTTCATCAACATTAGGGGAGGAACTTGGGTTGGGTCAGCCAAACTGGAACTGTCAGACCCCCTTTTGGCTGCTAGTTTCTGTTTGGGCTGAAAAATTCAACCCGATATAGAAATTGGTTGGGTCAATGTAGCTGCAATCAACTAACCATAACCGACCTGTTTTTAATAGCTTAAAAAGAAAAAAAACCTTATTTAATCCTTAGTCCACTTCCTGTTGTTTGAAATATGAATGCAATTTCAAAACCTAATGTCACCTTCACTCCTCTCTTTTGAAAGCCAGCACAACCCTAGGCTCCCTCTCCAACATGCTGATCCTTAATATATCAAAATATACCTATTATAAGTATATTTGTTGCAGTTAATTGATATATTAAATAAATCAGATATGTAGATACGAGACATAACCTGAATTGTCATCTAAATCTAACCCGAATTTTAGAATGTACGGTTGGGTTGATCTCAACTTGATTTGATTTACAAATAGGATTGTGTTGGAATTTTTACAGTTAGGGTTAGGGTTGGTTTAGCGTTGACTGACTATAACCCAACCTGACTTGCATGTCTAATCTGCATGGCTTGATGATGAACCTTGGTTTGGAATTTGAGAAGACAGCAAGTGCATATCTTCCATGTGCCCTATAATTTGTCTTGCATTAGGATATAATTGAGAGATTCTGAGGCAGTTTGTTAATGAGAATACAAATGCAAAATTTTGTCATGCCATGTGACTTTAATATCCATTTGGTTGCATCCTTATCAGGGTTTCGGATGTTATAAATGATGTTTTGAGACAAACTTGCATTAGTGCTACATTTTGAGGCATATGTCCTACTCTCTGATCCCTTAAAAAAAGTGCTGAAAAACCCTTCCTAAAAGGCCAAATGTTTAATTCTTGGAAATTTGACCAACAAAATGCATGCTTTGTGGAGAAACCCTTTTTGAGAAAGGTGTGTGCTACTAGCCAAATGCATTTGAGGTTCACAACTTTGGATTGTCAAATTTTGACTTCTCCATTTGGAGTTGAAATGCATCCAACATTGTCACCACTGTTATTTGACTGTTTAATAATTATGCTGAATTGTACATGTGCATGCTGCGTTCTCAGGGTATAGAAAAGAAACATGCAAAATTACAAGGGTGTGAGAAGACCGTGGTTGCACGACATGAAGCTGGTCATGCAGTTGTGGGAACAGCTGTTGCAAATTTACTTCCTGGACAACCACGTGTTGAGGTGAATTGTACAAGCCACTATATATCCTTCAATGGAATCTTTTGTGATCCTTTTATAGTGATTTTACAATGTTAAATGGAGCAGTAACTAACAATGATTTTTCTAAATTGTTCTCTGTGACTAATCTTCAGAAATTAAGCATATTACCCAGGTCAGGTGGGGCACTAGGATTTACATACACTCCTCCCACCACCGAGGATAGATATTTACTTTTCATTGATGAATTGAGGGGACGGCTAGTCACTCTTCTAGGGGGTCGTGCTGCAGAAGAGGTGGTTTATTCAGGCCGTGTTTCCACTGGAGCACTTGATGATATAAAACGTGCAACAGATATGGCCTATAAAGCAGTTGCTGAATATGGGCTTAATCAGACGGTTGGTCCAATATCATTGACGACATTGTCAGGTGGTGGTCTCGATGAATCAGGAGGGGCTGTTCCTTGGGCCAGGGATCAGGTTTCTTTCATGTCTTCTTGCTAGATTCTTTTTACTTCTAGATTGAGAATAGTGGTTTAAAACTACGTCCAACAGGGGCATCTGGTGGATCTTGTTCAACGAGAAGTGAAGGCGCTGCTGCAATCTGCCCTTGAAGTAGCACTTTCAGTTGTCCGTGCTAATCCTACTGTGTTGGAGGGGCTTGGCGCTCATTTGGAAGGTACAAACTACATAGTGCGTGCATACTTATAATTATCATCATCTAAACCTAATCCTGCTACATCATTACATTCTTCTTCTAGTCTTTCCTTGCCACATCTGATTCCCCTTTGAGCCTTCCCTCATGCCTTAGCCTTCAAATTGAACCAACATTGTTTCTTTTTCTTGCCTCTCCCCCTCTCTCTCTCATCGATCGATAGAACTGTTACTATTTGCAGACTTGCAATATACAAAGGAATTTCCTATGTATTTTGGCTTAATGTCTATCCCAGATGATATCGTCTTTTGCCAGTGCACACGATAAAGACAACTATTCAGATGATTGGGTGGTCTTGATAGTGCAAGAATTGAAAGAATCAAATATTATGGATCTTAAAAGCATTGTGTTTGGCAGAAGTTTGGTACAACAACATCACGATTCAAGAACATATCCAGTCATCAAACAAGGCCTGGGGGTCATACATCTTACACAATTAATGTTAGGAACAGTACTGACATAGATTCGATGCCTAGAGACCAAATCAGAAGATAAACCCATGATAGGGACTAATGTAAAGTTCAAATTAACTCAAAGATGTAACTGACATCAAGCTCATAAGATGAGTTATCTGGATCAAAGGTTAACATTCCAAGAAGCCAGGATGGTAACATCCATGTTATAAGAACTGGACTATATCTGCTGGCTTGAATTGGTTCACTCTGGAACTGGTCATTATGCACTCCAGTATGTGATGGCTTGAAGATGAAAACTGCCCACCTACTCAAAATGTTGATCTGGTTAAGCAGTTTAAATGTGAGGCAAAATTGTGGAGCAAGAAGGGAAAGACTGGTTGCACAGGTTGGCTCAGTAGTTTGAAACAAATATTTACACAATTTGGTTAGTGGTTGAACTGGTTTGAATTAAACTACCTGGTTAACTGGTCTAGCCACAACTCCAATTGTCTAATTGATGTGGAACAACAAAGGGAAGACTTTGGAAGAAGGCAAACCCTCTCAATTGGGAGCAGAGGTAATTAGAGGTGAAGAAGGGAAGAATCAGGAAAGAAGTAGTGAAGAATACAAGAGAACAGGAGAAAAAAAAGGACTTAGAAAAGATGAATAGATTAGACGAAAGGAAGAAACTGAAAAGGACTTGACAAGAAGAAGAGAATGATTAAGGCAGAGAGAGGAGGAAAAATTCTGTACCTTATACCCTAACTTAGACTTTAGGCCAGAGTTAGGATTTTAATTTCGGAAATTTTTAAAGAGGATGAAAAATTCAGATTCTAGGGATTGGGAATTTTAAAAAGGTATTTCGGATTTTGAAAGCAACGTAGTTTCAGATAAAAAGAAATATATGAAAACTAAGATTTGGTAAATTTAGGATTCGAAGGATTGGAAGTAAAGAATAATCCAAGGTTTTTGTTGTATATTTAGAAAGAATGAGAAACATTTGTAGAAAATAAGATTACAAAACTTAATTATTTTGTGAATTGAACTTACTATAATACTAAAGTGATGTTGGATAATCTCAAGATCAAGAAAATCCAAAAGCCAGTGCAAAGTAAGGAAATTGGTGTTTTTTGGAGTATTTTGAAACTAGGGTTTTATAAGTAAATAGGTATTTTGTGAGAATATGGAGGAGAAGGAATCAAATAAGAGATAAGAGTAGGATGAGGGAGAAAAAGAAAAAGAACCCTAGATTTATTCCTAGGTTCAGGCATTACGCCCAAGGGAGTTTCTCTTATAATCAAAATTTTGAAATGCCTTTATTCATCATAAAGGTTTTTTTTTGTTGTCCATGAGAAACTATTTATAATAATACCCTAACAATAAAAATATCAAAATATCCCCAAAATTCATGGCCTTCTTATGAGCTTTGCTTAGTGGGGCTTAATTTTCTTGAATGATTTCAGATTTTCATAATTTTCATCATTTTAAAGCTAACACTTTGGTGATTTCAATATCTATTGGACATTTTTTTGTGCCTCAAAAATAGGCCCATAAAGAAAATAATAAAAATTACTAAAAAAAGCTATGAGACCAAAAACTATGACCCAAGCTAACTCAACTAACTCTAAACTAACAAAAACTCATCCTAATTATCAGACTTGAATAATTGGCCAGGTAAAGCTATGCGGACTCTCTTTATTAGTATACCAAATTATTGTCAGTCCATTTTTATCATTAAGACTTCAAGTGCTATTCTTAATCCTCATCATATATTCTAAACTAATGCAGGAAAATCTCAATATTGAGAAATTTAATAAACTAGAGTGAATTGGAAGCCCAGAGTTTCTTTTATAGTTTTGTAAAATTGAAGAGGGGATGGAAGGAGGTCGGAGAAGTTTTTTTTTAATTTAATTTTTTTAATAAAATATGGGATAGTGTCAGGAGGAGGAGGAAGAAATAACTTCAGGAATTACTCTTATGCTTAGGGCCTTTAGGCATCCCACTGAGAGGATCAGTCCTACAATTCAGTGTTTAGGAGGCTTGAAAATTTGCATTCACTAGCTAAAACTGTTCATTGCTGTCTATAACAAGATGTTTATAATAAACCTGTGATGAATTGAAAAATAAAAATTATTGAAGTACTCATAAAATTCGTTAGTTTCCTATTAGTGTCGCTCGTGTTGGCTATAATTTTTCTGAACTCTTTAGATTTGCAAAATCTTTGGGCCCTTGAAAACTAACCCAACAAACAATTAAATAGAGCTATTTGAGCACATCTTAGACATCAATGGCCTAAAAGTAGTCAATAATGAAATTCACCGAAAAACAATAAGGTCCCAAACTATGATCCAAGATGACCCAAATAGCATAAAACCAATAAAAAATCATCCCAAGTATCAAACCTGGCTAATGGATCACACTAAGCTATTCTAACTCTCATTGTGAGCTCCTCATCACCACAATGTAGCTAAATTATCATTGGCCCCGATTTGTTTTTTATGAGATCCTTGAAGTGTTGTGCTCGATCCCCATTAGCACTACAAGTCACACCATCTGAATCACCTCTAACTCAACTGAGACAGTCCTGAGTCATCTCTGTTTCAGTGACTTCCAACTCAGTTTTAGGGCTTATGGAGTTGGGCCAACTTGTGGAGTTTATGAGCTGTGATTGTCAAATTTTATTTTGAGATTGGATGGAAAGGCTCGTGAAGTTGGTCATGACTTGTTTGCTTACACAAGTATCATGAAATTTTCTTTCTATTATTTTGCACCAAATCTCTCTGAAAATTTTGCTTTTTTTTTTTTTTCTCTCCCCACCGAATATCACAAGACTTATAATTTTTGGTGCATATAAATGCTCTCGTGCACAACCTGATCTATGGGACAACAATTTTCCAATCACTAGTATTTGCATTTTAGTTCCTTGGGAATTTAGACATGAGCGGAATTCCCTACATCTTATCAATAATGAATGCAGTAGCAAGACCAATCCTAGATACCTTGACGAATCATTGTCAAGGCTTGGTATAAATTTAGTTGATGGATTTTCCCTGGCATGTTATATCCTTGCGAAACCACATTTTTCTCATGTTGGCAAATGCTTTAGCATTATTCACATATGCTATAATATTTTCTGTGGCACAATTTATGCCAAGCACATCTTTGCATGTGTTTAGACCTCAGATGCAGAGCATCCAACCAATTCATCAAGTTTGTGGGATGGCTTGGTCTGAAGTCATGCCCCTGATATCAAGTACTCAGATTGGACACATATGAAATAATGTTATTGCTTCAAAGTTTTACCGGTTGTCAATGCATCTATTGGACCTCAGTAATGAGTTGGAATATAATGATCGAGTTGTTTACTGGATTAGCTGTAGATGTGAGGTTAGCAAGACTTTGCTTTATTGAAATCATCTCTTACATGAATCCATCCATGCAGAAAAAGAAAAGGTAGAAGGTGAAGAGCTGCAGGAATGGTTGAAGCTAGTTGTTGCCCCAGCTGAACTAACAATTTTTGTGAGAGGAAAACATGAAAATCTTCTTCCCCTTCGAGCAAACTCATGATAATTTTAAACCTTCCACTCCGTACATTGAAATTCAATGTATGAATTCCTCACATCCTTCAACAACCGGCAAGTGCAAAGAGTCTGCAAATCAATCTGCTGTCAAAAGAAAATAGCCATTGTCTTCCTCTGCAACTCAGTCTGGTGAAATGCTGACATTCAACAGTATCATATCTGCCAACTCGGTTCTGCTCCTATCTGAGTTTCCCTTGATGTCTTAGAAATGGAATTGCAAGCGGTATTTTGAACCATCATTGTCAAGTTAAAGAAGTCATGTTATGTAAGCTGTGAACTCACTGTCTCTGTATCTGTTGTACATTAGTGTTTACAATACCAATTCACTATTTTTGAGGTGTAAATTGGTTTTTGTTATACACGATAATTGGATTCTTTTTCTTGAAACAAAGGCCTTGTGATGCACCTCGTTGGGTCCATGGACGGTGAGAACCAGGACGAAAGAGTCTGGTCGATGGTAAAGAATACAAAATAGAATAACCAAAACCATATACATACATATATATATTGGAAAATGACATTTGCAAAAAGCATGACCATGCAGTCAATATTTGAGAATGTTCCCAGCATAATTCAACCCATTTCCTGAAGTTTGCAGTAGTTAATTTTTCTTCCAAATTATTTTTCTTTTTCTTTTTATTTTTTTTAAGATGGCGAGACAATTTAATTTGAATTTCCAGAAAGAAGATTACATCAAGAACATTAGAAAAGCAAGTGGCAAGGAATTAAATTTCTGAAACGAATGACGGAAAAAACTGAAAGGAGCCTGGTCAAAATAAATCAAACAGAGAGATTGTGTTTCAACGAATTAACTATCAACAATACATACCTGCTACCGAGCAGATTGTGTCGTTGTAGCAAATCAAAGTATGCAAATTCTCGTCATTTTGGATCAGGACATGTCATTTACTCATTGTACTGTAGAAATACTCTCTCTTCGTTTCTCCTGTGGTGGTTAATCCCTTAATTTGTTTTTCCTTGATTTCAGTAAGTTCTTCTTTTCTCTTTTACTCATTTGCAAGGAGTATTAACATGAATCTTTACCAGTGTTATCAAAACCAGACCGGTAGCTGAACCGATCAGGCATCCAATTCAAAGTTTGACTAGCTGGTTCAACCTGATGAACCATAGAAAAAAATTAAAAAATAATATAGCATTATTTTAAAAAATCTAAATCATAGATATTAATTTAAATATCCAAATATTTTATTATAATGCTATTTTACTTTAATTCATTATTTTATTCTATTAAAAATAACTTTTTTTACTATTGAACCAAACCGGGTGACGGGTTCACGGTTGAACCAGTTTGGCCGGCCCGTCTGGTCGGTTCTAATAACACTGATCTTTACTATTTCAGCTAACTAATGAACCTTGACAATGGATTTAAGAATTGCTGAATACAGTAAAATCAGGCAATGAATCATTGACTTCTTCAGTTGGACAGAGTTACAGGCTGCACTGAACAAATGGGATCACTCAATAGTAAAAATCCGAACATTGAAAAATCGTGTGCTGTATTAACATAATGAGAAGTAACAATATTTGGCCCAATTTGACTCACACTGAGTCTCAAATAACTCCTTTCATCTATTCTCAAATAAAAGAGTCTTCCGTGTGAGAATGAAGAGCTTGGCGAATCTAGCAAGGTGGAAGATCTTTAGGAGGCGGCAAAAGCGATTGCTTGCGTCCCCTGCCATTGTCCACCACAAACGCCATCTTGAGTCCCCATGTCGTGTGCACTTCCAGGTGACAGTGCATAAACCAAACACCTGCTCAAACATTACAGAACATCATTACTAGGTTTCATGTGGATAAGGTCAAGGCTATGATTTAGGATCATCAGCGTAGAGGGATGGATTGAGGTTGCAAGGTGGATTTTTCATTAGGAAATCAAAAGTTTCAATGTAAGAGAGGGTGACAAAACAGACCACAGTCATGGCAAGTTTACCTGGATTATCAGCTCTGAATCTGATAGCAGTCCATCCGCCGGATGGGACGCCAATCGTGTTCCTCTCGACTGGGTCAACAAGATTGAAATTGGCTGTGTCTGTTTTTCTGTTGAAATTGCCTAATCCCCTCCCAACCACAAAGAAATTGAAACCATGAAGGTGGATTGGATGGTTCTCCGGCGTTATAAAACCTGTGTCTTGGAACACAATTTGCACCCTAGAATTGTATGGGAGCCTGTAAAGCCTCGTTCCATTGTTGGTCTGCATGTTGGACGGCAATTTGCCGGTGTAATTGAAAGTGGTTGGCGGATTGCCAGGAAAATCATCAGTAAACACCCCACTGATATTGAAGAAATGTGCTTGAAGGAGTGCCGTTTTGGGCATCACGAAGCTCACATTGTTGATGTCTGCAACCACACGAATCCCATTCTTGCATGTGGGGCATGGGTTGGCCCCGAGGCCTATTGTGAATAAAAGGGAGTGATCGACGGTCTTTGGAACCAATGCAGGGAACCTTTTTGAGTTCAAGCTACGTAAAGCAGCATTGAAATTGGTGGCGATTGGAGTGGCATTTTGGGGTGGTGGGGTGGTTAGCATGGTTGGTGTGGCTGCAAGGGTGCCCTTGTAGTGTAAGAGGGCAGTTGCGGTAGCATTGTCTACAGCAATGGGTGCGTCCATGAAGGGAGACGCAGTCACTAGGTAGCGGCCAGAGCGGCGACCGGCAGTCAGTAGGACATTGGTGGTCTGACCTGGTGCAATGACGACAGTGTCGATCTTGAAGGGCTTGGTGTAGGTGGCGTCTACCTCAACAACAGTGAGCTTATGCCCAGCTACCTTGAAGAAGATCTCTTCATTGAGTGCGGCGTTGATGAGCCGGAGCATGTAGGTCTTGCCGCTCCTCACCTGCAATTTGAAGCCCCCTGTGCATGATAGAAGTGCTGGCAAGATCAGTAACTTGAAAATCAACTACTTGATTCTACCTATTTCAAAACTTGGATCTGTTTGGTTTGAGGAACAAGAGCAAAAAATGGAAGAAATAATCTTAGCAGTTAATGTCTCAAGTTCAACCATAAAGTAGATGGGGATGGAAAGAATTCTCCATCGAATTTTAGCTTGTGGGGTGCACAGTTGTGGGGCTAGGAAGGGCTATTTGAGTAATGTTATTACCCTCGGAAGAGCAATTTGAAATTTGTCCAGGATGGCCGTTGATTGTGTGGGCGTCTGAAACATTGGGTGCTAGCCCAGACTTCAGGGCCTCATTGATTACAGCTTCAGTGTCTGACTTCCACCATTCACCTGTAATTTTACGAAAGAAGTGGGAAAACAACATCAGAAAGACCCACCCCATGAGACCCCTTGCACTTTTTTTCTTCTTATCCAATGCACGGTATTCAATCCAACAAATTACTACTGTTGGGCACTTTTCCTGCCGATTAGGCCATTGTTTTTGCTGTCCACCAGCTGAACATAGCTTATGCTACTAGCGGAAAGAAAACCCACACATTTCAGAAGGCATGGATGGATGCTCACCAAGAATTACAACCACTTCCTTGTGAGGAGTGGGGAATGGATATGGAACGTAAGGGACACGGAGCTTGGGAAGGATGACAATAGCCCCATGCACGGTCGAACGTAGCCACAGGATGTGAGCATGCCACCACAGCGTTCCTCTTTGGCCGGTGATGGTGAATTTGTAGATGTATTGATTTCCGGGCTGGATCGGACATTGTGTGATGTATGCTGGCCCATCAGCCCACCCAGTTCGCAGCTGCCTGATCCCATGCCTGTGAAATCAAACCAACAGCCAATTCCTCACTCCCTCACTTTGTTTTTTTTTTTTGTCTTTGTCAAGTGATCAGATTTTGAGGTTGAGAACTTGAGATACTCGAACTAGGCCTGAGAAGGAGGCTCCAAACGTTTGGAGCTGGCTCATCGGTCATGGCTCAAGTTCTTATGTGTATTGCATGTTTGTTTGACGAATTGTGCTCACCAGTGTATTGTGACGTTGTATTTGACGTGATTGACGACTTTCACAAGCACCTTGTCACCTTCCCTTGCGTAGAGAGTGGGGCCTGGGAATTTCCCATTGACTGTGACGATGGGTTTGGATTGACACAGACGAGTTTCTTTCTTCATCACAACCTGCAGCATGCATTGGCCTTAACATATATATGAATGGATGAGATTTCACATTGAATGCTGAGGCCCAGGATGTAAATCCCACGAAAGAAGGGTAAGAGGCATTTCCTTCCGGAAGCCTTGTCTGAATCCTCATTTCAAATGGAATGTGGACGAAAGAGAGGTGAAATCTTTCATACTGTGTTACAGGTGAAATGTTCCGTATTCCTAGGGAAATTTGAAATGCTATTATAGAAGGCGATGAGAAATGGTAAGTAATGGGACACTGTCAATGTCTGCAATGACAGACAAAACGGACTTTCCTCCATAGAGAACAAAGCAAGATGGATTTTTCACATCCTTTTCATGCCATCCTTGCATGCAACGTTTGCATGTCACCAAGATTTGATGCATGCATGTCACGAGCAATTTGAATGAAGCATTAATTGCATGTGCTACTTACGTTGAATTTATAGTGTCTGACTCTGGATTCGACAGCACTTGGGGGAAGAAGACAAGCAATGACCAGTACTACGGCTCGAACCCACTGCTCCATGACAAACACTCTCTTTCTCTATCTGTTTTCTTCCCTTTCTTTATTGGCTTTGTTTGTTATCCATAGAAGTTGTGCCAACCAAGCTTATAAAGGTATGTGATCTTTGCTGGCGTGTCGTTGTTACCATTAGGTGGATGGAATTCTTCGAAAACAAGGGTTTTCACTCCTTTTCTATGGCCTTTTTTTTTCATGTTGAAAAAACATATGCTTCTCTGCTCCAGATTTCTTACACATTACATAAAGCTGATATATCTTCCTTGTTATCTTTTATACGCGTCTGCTAACGTCCCCACCTTCTGGTGAAACTCAGCAGACTGCCTTATTTTACTCGGTGAAGTTTAGGAGATTCGGCCATTGATGGGGACGTTTCATTCACTTGAATTGATATGACCCAGATGGCCCAGGCGCAATTTCATTGCAATCAGATGATCCCAAGTATTGAATGCATGCATTGATGGATGAATCCATCCATGGATGATTTTTTTTTTTTTTTAATTCTTTAAATCTTGCAGCAGCACTCGGCTTGAGTGATCCTTACCCATCTTGTCTATTCATCGAAAAAGAGTGAGGTGGTTGAATATGTAACAACTTTGGTTGAACCGCAATCTTCAGACAGTCTAATCAAAATCCGTTTTCTAGCATGTTTTCGACACATTTGGATTGGTGATTAAATGTCCCACTTCCACACTAACCTCCACCAAAAAGTGAGGATGGCGACCAAACCATCTTTCCAATTAAATCCTGAAAGGCTGTCTATCTCTTATTTGCCATTTCTCAACTAATCCCTGAACTTAATAGAAATGGTTGGTGGTGAAAATACTAGAAACTGGAACCCTTTTACAGCCGCTGGTGAAAGATATCTTAATTACTTGTTATTTTAGGATATCTTAATTAGTTGTCATTTTAAAATCCAAATTCGCATGTTGTCCTCTTAAATGTTAAGGGGACCTAGCTAGGATGCTAGATCGAGGTGGTTACCAAATCTACAGATGATGATTCCTACCATGATTAAAATCGAGCCTAGAACATGCGAAAGAATCGTGTGTTGTTCCCATGCCTTATTTTGGTGTTGTTTATTAACAAATGCTGACATAGAAGACATTTTATCTAACTCGCCACTTTAGGGTGAATAATTAAGATGAATATTCTATTAAAAATATTTATATATAATCTGTTTCACCTAAAATTTCTTATGAAATCTTTTCATTTGAGCTCATTGGCAATGTTTGATTTAATTCAAGTCATGGATTATGGCAACCAAAACTCTTACAAGATATGTAATTTACCACTTTTTTGATATAACCCACTTGAGTTTTCAGTAAGGATGACTTTTCGAATGTACGAAGATAAATATAAATTTGATTTAATTGAAATGTTATGATAAACACAAATGAAGGAGTTCTATAGAAAAGATAATTAGTTAGTATAACCAAGTAAATCATTTACTCGCCATATAAATATTACAATTTAAGAAAGCGGAAGAGAAAAAGAGTTGCAATTTATACAAGTAAACTTTGAGGTATCCATGTGAAAAGTAATTGGTGTATTTTGGGTATACTAACTAATTATTTTATTAAAATTAGATATATAAAAATATTTTCTATATTTCATTATATATTAAAAAAAGATTACAAGATTCATTTTACTCCATATTCGAAATCATTTATCCGTTCGATTAATTGCTGTATTTCCGTATTGCTTATCTATTTTATTTCTTGATTGTGACATTGATGTCGCTGTATATTTATTTTCTTGGCTTATATGCGCTGAATGGATTAGAAGGCATATGAGAGCCTAATAAGCCCCACCAACCGCAAAGATGCAGTGGTGGGTGTACGAGTCGGGGTCCCCTCCACACCAACCTCAAAGTTAGCATCAGTATTTCACTGCTGCTGCAAATAAGAAAAAGCCACGTCATTTAAAAAAGCTCGTATGAGACATGAGGATAATAATGTTTCAACTGCATAGGTAACTTAGGTACTTGAATGGGTAGCAGAAGAGTTCAGCCCCAATTCTAGAAGTGGACTTGCTTATTTTCACACCAAAATCAAAATCATTGATATTATCTTTATTTTTAAAAATAATTATCTTATAAAAGATTAATAATATTCATCACATGTTTCTATTTCTTAAATGAATAAATCTTTAAAATTAGTATTTTATAATGATTTAGCTAATTTGAAGATTAAATTATAATAATTTATTTAATTTTAAATAATTATATAAATTGATATCAAATTAATGAATTTAAGAAATATTGTAAAGTATAAAATATTAAAAATTACTATATCAATTTGTTGTTTGAAATAAAATATTTAGTATAATTTAGTCCTTACTTAGGCACATAGGCACATCATGAGAAAATAGTGAATTTATATCTTTATTCATTTAAGAAGGAGAAAAATATATTTAATATACTTAATTTATTTTTATTTTAATTATTTAAAAAGTAGAAAATAATAATTATAATATAGTTATTTAAAATAAATATTATTATTTTAATTTTATATAAATAATTTAATATATAACTAATCAGGATAATTACTATATATAATTATAATTATATTTTTTTGCTTCTTAATTGAATAAAGATCCAAAATCACTATTTTTTATGATGTGCATGCATGGAAGAATAGATCATACTAAATATTCAATTTCAAAGAATTACCATGATTTTTGTTAAATTAATATTTTTAAATAATTTTATAAAGAATATCTGGTATGGAAAGAAACATATCATAAGTATTTTTGAATGACTCGGCGTTCTTCTATTGGTGGCATGAGTAAAATACTGGATTCTTTTCTCTTGGGTTTGATACACTTGGTGCTGGGGATGCCCCATTTTTCACTCATGGGCACTTTTCAGAGGCATAATCCCACATATTTGCACTAGATTGTGGTTGTGAAATGATGAATAATCCACGTGATCGTGTGGGACATGGACATGAAATCAATTGTTTAGTCATTTCGTTTTTTTGTAATCCATTCTGTTCTAAAAAAGGTGGAGCTGGTCGACTCAAAAGGTGAAAGAAATCTTCTAAAAGTTGGATACTTTTCATCTCATTTTTAAGATTCCAGCCTGATTACAGGGCCAGTGTATGGACCGCTTGGTTTAACTCGAGTAAAAGAGCCATCGAGGACAGAATGTACGGGCTCCGTTGGCCTATTCGATTTGATGGTGGGTTGGAACAGATACGGTTTTCTCCTCTGTTTTGGATTTTGTCGGCTTGAGTCTCTGCTCAAGTGGACAATCCTCAGGAGCATAAAGACGAAATAGATGACTTCTTTGATAGAAAACATGCAACAAATGAAAAAAAAAAAAAGAAGAGAGTTTATTGGGTCCGTTGGAAGTAGTTAGAATGCTCCTTTCCTGGGGATTTCTTTTCCTCCGAACCAAAAGGAAATGATCAGCCCCAGCCCCCTTGAAACTTGAAAGTAGATTTAGTCCCTTTCTAATAATTAAAAAATAAAAAATAATTTAAAAATAAAAAATTCAACCCTCCAATAATAAGAGGTATTCTAACTTTTTTCAGCACGAATTTTTGTTTGGGTGGACCCATTCAATCTTTGCACTTAAACGCCAAAAGGAATATGGAATTGCTTAATCCAGAAATGAGGACAAACGAATCGCTTAATTATAGTGGGACAGAATTACATACTGCATTTGAAACGATGGAATACTTAAAATTAAATACTTTCAATGATTGAAGCCTTGATGATGCTACAAAAACGAACATTTGACCGGATTTTATTCAAACTCAACCAAAAGTAACTCTGTCAGCTGTTATCCTTTTATCCGTGCTCCTGAAATGGAAATCTTGGACCGTGTGATCGAAGCTAGCAAGGTGGAAGATCACCAGGAGGCGGCAAAAGAGATTCGTTGGGTCCCTTGCCGTTGTCCACCACAAACGCCATCTTCAGTCCCCATGTAGTGTGCACTTCCAGATGACAGTGCATGAACCAAACACCTGCACAAACATCAGAGACGAGCGGCCAATACCATTTTCAGATTTCTTGTAGTCAAGCAATTTGAATTAGACTAGAGAATCCACGTCTTCAATGTTTGGAGGCATGAAAAATAAAAAGAGTATCAGTAGCTGCAGTTTACCTGGATTATCAGCTCTGAATCTGATAGCACTCCATCCTCCCGTTGGGACACTGATCGTGTTCCTCTCAACTGGGTCAACCAAATTGAAATTGGTGGTATCTGTCTTTGGATTGAAATTGCCTAAACCCCTCCCAACTGCGAAGAAATTGAAGCCATGGAGGTGGATTGGATGGTTCTCTGGCGATATAAAGCCTGTGTCTTGAAACACAATTTGCACAGTAGAATTATAGGGAAGCCTGTAAAGCCTAGTTCCATTGGTGGTTTGCATGTTGGAAGGCACTGTGCCGGTGTAATTGAAAGTGAATGGTGGATTGCCAGGAAAATCATCAGTAAACACCCCACTTATATTGAAGAAATGTGCTTGAAGGAGTGCAGTCGTGGGCATCACGAAGCTCACATTGTTGATGTCTGCAACCACACGAATCCCATTCTTGCATGTTGAGCATGGGTTGGCCCCAAGGCCTACTGCGAATAGGAGGGAGTGATCTACGGTCTTTGGAACCAATGCTGGGAACCTTTTTGAGTTCAAGCTACGAAGGGCTGAATTGAAGCTGTTTGCTATTGGAGTAGCATTTTGGGGTGGTGGGGTAGTCAGCATGGCCGGAGTAGCTGCGAGGGTGCCCTTGTAGTGTAAGATGGCAGTGGCAGTAACATTATCCACAGCAATGGGTGCATCCATGAAGGGAGATGCAGTCACTAGGTAACGGCCGGAGATGCGGCCGGCCGTCAGCAGGACATTTGTTGTCTGGCCTGGTGCAATGAGGACCGTATCAGTATTGAAGGGCTTGGTGTAGGTGGCATCGACCTCGACAACCGTCAGCTTATGTCCCGCCACCTTGAAGAAGAGCTCTTCATTGAGTGCAGCATTGATAAGGCGGAGCATGTAAGTCTTGCCACTCCTCACCCGCAATGTGAAGCCCCCTGTGCATGATAGAAAGACTTTCATAATTAGAGACTTAGGATGACATTTGAATCAGAAGTTTAAAGAATCGAAATGCACGGGCTCCACTTGAGCATGAAGAACTCTGATCTATGAATTTTAAGTAGTTGGGCTCTAACTCAGTTGGGTCTGACAGATTTCTTCTTTGAACATGATCCATGAGTTTTAAAGGCTGGTATATGCTATAGAAAGACAATTTGTGTGTAGTTATTACCGTCAGAAGAACAATTTGAACTTGGCCCTGGATTTCCATTGATTGTGTGTGCATCTGAAACATTGGGTGCAAGCCCAGACTTCAGTGCCTCATTGATCACAGCTTCAGTATCCGACTTCCACCATTCCCCTGTAATTTCATGAAGGAAGTGCGAAAACAGCATCATCAAGATCACAGTCAGAGCAATCCATTTTTTTCCTTCCTTTTTCCTACGCATTTCCATGTAATGCGTGAAAAATCTGATCCCAAAAACTTCCCATGTTGGGCTGCTTTTCTTGAGGTCAGGCCATCATTACTTGATAAAAGATAACCCCCACAAATCAGCTGCATGAGAAATTCTATTCTTAACCATGTCATGTTGATTGTATTTTTCCAATTTCAATCACCCAGACATGGATAGAAGCATTTCAAAAGGCATGGATGGATGCTTACCTAGTATTACAACCACTTCCTTGTCAGGAGTGGGGAATGGATACGGAACATAAGGAACACGGAGCTTGGGAAGGATGACAATAGCTCCATGCACGGTCGCACGTAGCCAGAGGATGTGAGCGTGCCACCACAGCGTTCCCCTTTGGCCGGTGATGGTGAAGTTGTAAATGTACTGATTACCAGGCTGGATCGGACATTGTGTGATGTATGCTGGCCCATCGGCCCAACCAGTTCGGAGTTGTCTAATTCCATGCCTGTCAAATCAAAGCAGTAGCCAACTCTATCATTCCCTTACAATATTCACTGTTAAAAGTTTTCATTTTTTTTTATCTGCGTAAGTTTCCAATCAAAATGACATTTGGAACATAACTAAATATGTGGATTTAATCATAATAATCTTGTTAAAGCATTATTTGGACTCAAATTAAAAAGGCTATGCCAAGATTTTAGTGTAGCTAGTAAATACTGTACTATGACCCAACTTTGATCAATATAAGTATAATTAGAATACACAAATATAACATTAATGGTGGATGGAAAGAAAGTTTTTTTTTCCATTTTCTATGTATTCAAGCGGCCCTAGATAGAAAGAATGAAAAGGAAGAAGATGCATATGAAACTTTCCCATTCCACTTTCAAAAGACACTTAGATTTTGAATTGTGTCTTAACTTTCAATAATGCCATCCACAGATTGGAAATTTTAATCAGTTAAAGATTTTTCCTAGCATTGCCTGCTCTGTAGAGCCAGTTTGCGAGCATTGCCTCCTGGGCTAGTGATTAGACCTGGATCAAAGGAGATGATTTCTAGGGCTTTCAAGGGACAGATCAATCTTTTCATATAGAACTGGATTCAACTTCAATCACAAATCTACTTCTATGCCTTTAAATTCAGTGGCCTCATCTAGTCTGACATGTGGCCCGATGGCTAATTGGAGGCTACACATTGTCATCTGAATGTTAGGCTTAGCTCAATGCTTCAGCCTAGATTGAATTTCTTTTTCACAGTTTTGTGCATTCTACTCACCAGTGAATTGTAACATTGAACTTAATGTGATTGACGACTTTGACAAGCACGTTGTCACCTTCCCTTGCGTAGAGAGTCGGCCCCGGGAATTGCCCATTTACAGTCACGATCGGTTTGGATTGGCACAACCGAGTTTCATTCTTCATCACCACCTGCAAGCATTAACCAAAACATCCCAATATTCACCTCTACATATTAAACCCACATATCCTACATGCCTTGAATATCTTAATGCTTATTTCAAATGGAGATTGCAAGAAAGAATGCCAAATTTTTGCAACTAAAATAATTAGTGAGATGGGGGAGAGGCAAAACTCGTTCAGGGAGAAAGAAATTGCATGATAATTGGGAAAAGAAGTGAAAAACAGGAGTTGGCGCGGGGATTGGGCGGGAGAATTAAAATTCAGGAAAAGAGAACCAATGTGGCAGAATGGGAGATTACAATGTAAAATATAGTAAATAAGAATAAAACAAATAAATTTTTTGGATGATTTTATAAAAAGTGATGATTAAAAATATAAATAAGAATGACTTTAATATACAATTATTATCATAATTAAATATCATGTCAATGCAAAAAGGATGAAAAAAAGAGAAAAAAAAAATCCGCATCTTTTCCCATGACCAGACGCTAATCCATAAGAATCATTTCAAATGGATAAATACAGCTAATTCCCTTTTGGACTCTACATTTGAAGATATTGTCCACTTCAAGTGTTGGCAAAGATGGTTAATGTTTTGTAACATGTAGGCATGCTACCGCTTGCACTGTGCGCGAACGTGAGACAATGTCAAATGTCACAGGTCGGAGCTGTCGCATATATGTCTTTGTATGTCACAAGCCATCCTGGTATTACCTGGACAATGTGATACTACTTACGTTGAATTTGTAGTGTCGGATCCGACATTCGGCAACACTAGGAAGAAGCAGACAGGCCACAAGTACGACAGCTCGAACCCACTGCTCCATCTCTCTCTCTCTCTCTCTCTCTCTCTCTCTCTCTCTCTCTCTCTCTCTCTCTCTCTCTCTCTCTCTCTCTCTCTGCTTGGTGTCAGTGAATAACATGCCAACGCAAGCTTATAAAGTTACGTGATCTTTTGCTCGCATGTCATTGTTATTATTAGGTGGATGGAATTCTTCGAAAACAAGGTTTTTCTTTCCTTTCTCAATTTTCTCATGTTATAAAACCGTACGTTTCTCTGTTCTAGCTTTCTTAGATATCACACAAAGTTTTTTTCTCCTTTTTTTCCGTGCATATCACATAAAGCAGCTGGTATCCTTCTCCTTATCCTTTTCAGATCGTCTGTTAACGTACCCACCTCCTGCTGAACTTTAGCAGATACGTCCTACTTTAAAGCTTGGAGAGGCTTGGGATATCTAACCATTGAAGAATTCATCTGAACTACTCCATATAAAACAAGATGGTAATTAAACATGCAAAGATTGGGTTTAATCATGGAGCCTGGATCATGTGGTTGAAATGCTTTTGCCTTTTGGTGGCATTTTCTGGACCCATTTGGATTGCTGACTAAACGTCCTCATTAACCTCCAGCAAAAAGTGAAGGCGGTGACCAAACCATCTTTCTAGTGAAATCTTTAATTAGAGGCTGTTAATTAGTTCTTCACCACTTCTCAAGAAACACCAGAGGCTTCATCCTTTACAACCACAATTATCTGACGTTGTTAAGTAGGTTCACATGATTCTTTGTTATCTATAAAAATGTCTGTGCATTGATCGTCTTATGTTCTGTAGAGTTTGTGGAGCTTGTGCTTGATTTATGGGTTAATTTTCGCACAGGATATAGAACGGGCAACAACCAGATTAGTTTTTAGATTTTAAGTGCTTGTCTTATCAGGTTTGAGGAAAAGGATGTGAAAAAGAGAACAAAAAGTAAAAAAAGTAAGTGATAATATTATTCACATAATGACAAAATAGATAAACCTTTTGAAAAAGAAATAAACGATAGCATGAAAAGTAAGTTAGTAATGAAAATTAAATACTACAGTAATCTAGAAAAGAGCAGAAAAAGAAAAACTTATTTTTATCCAATGAAGTCTTTTATTCTTCTTTTCCCTTACACCAACCAATTGAGATAAGTTTAAAAAGTGTATTTGAGTTATACGTGTGGAAAAAAGCTTAGTCATTTCGAGGTGGAACTCATTCATATAAGTACATGGTATTAGAGACTCTATTTGTCTCGTTTGGTCCCGATCTTCAACTTGCAAAAGGGGAGTGTTACAAACAATCCTGGGTCATGGTCACAATTTGCAACGGGAAGAATGGACGAAACTGTGAATGCTTCCTCGCTGTCACAGGGTTGTTGCATTCACCAGCAAAGAAGGCCATAATGGGGGACCTTTTTCTTAGGGTGTAAATTTTTCGTATAAAAATAATTAGAGTATAGCCTGTCCATTAACCTTTGCTTCTAACTTAAGTCTCTTTGAAAAAACTACAATCATTGATTTTCCAGTGAAGCCAAACTCATAAATGCATCGGGATATATTATCTAAAACATTAAGGGAAATGATCACATAAAAACATTTTCACTGTAATTGTTGTCAAAACATTCCATTTTTCTTTTTAGAAAATAGATTTAGACCATCTAATTTAGTAAATCTATTTTATAAAATAAAAAGGGGCACTTTCACCACATCTATGGTGAAAACATTTTCATGTGATCACTTCCTAACCATTAATATATATATATATATATATTATGTATAATTTTAATAAAAAATATAAATTATATGCAATAATTTATGGATTTTTATTATAAATATAAATAAAAATTATTTAAAATAAATTTTATACACATAGACATTTAAAAAAAAAACTGATAATGTGGGGCTTTACTTGATCCTTTCCAACATTCCTCCGTTGGCATAGCTTGCAATGTGGGGTTGGTAAATTCAAAAGGCGAAGTAGAATGTTTTGAAAAAGGTAGGATGCCTTTCATTTTATTTTATGCCCACCAGGGAAACTCACCACAATCAATTAACCACTTTAATAGGAGTGCCACTGAGTCGGGTACGAGTCAACTTTAACCTAACCCCAACCGATTTTTTAAAATGCGACCCCAACCTATTTTCAATCTACTTCTAAAATCTTAACTTAAACCATTTATAAATTTTGGACTAGGTTGCCGGTTGACAATTCGAGCTGTAAATGAATTGAATTACATGGAAGAAGAAGTAATCAAGCTAGTTAAATCTATACCAAAATATTAGAAGTCATCCAACTCTAATTATTAAACACATTGGTACTGCTTTTAATAGGGATGAATAGATATTATACTAATTATTAAATCAAATAGGGGACTTAAGTTCTTTTGTTTTATTGCTAACTGGGTTGCTTAATGGGTTGAGTTTTTAGGTTAATAGGCTAGATAAATAGCAATTCACATTTTG
>JAYJMB010053981.1:0-28262 GCA_036873735.1 Pouteria campechiana
AGGAGGCCAATTTCGGTCATGTCGTTCCATTTGCATTTATTTCTTCCTTATGCATTTGTTGTGCCCCCGATTACACAACGCAGTAAATAAACCTATACCAAAAAGGGTTTAATTTTCGCGTTTGTGTCAAACAGGTAGCAACCCTAGCAAACTAAATTTATGAAGTCTAATGCCCAAATCATCATAATCAATCTATAAAATCATTTCCCCTATGATTCCTGCTTCACTTCCACATAAAATCTCCCCAAAAGTTACTGTTCATAGTATGTAAGGATCCTTAGCAAGCATAAATCAGAAAATTGATTAGGGAAAACAAACTTACCATGATATTTGGATGTAGCTTTCACCCATAGATAAGATTCTAGGTCCAAGTCATCGATTAGCTCCTTCCAATTGCATGAAATCAGGTTTTCTTCCTTCTTTCATCAAAGCAACTAAAACTTGGGTCAAGATTCATGGTTAATGAGTTACAATCCTAAACACACTTATCTCTCAAGGATTTGATGCAAAATTGGATAAACAGAGTCTAGGGCATGGGAGAAGAAATGGGACAGATAGAAATGATATGGAATAATTAGAAATGAAGTGGAACAGACCATGGTTTTAAAAAGTCAGTTTTTCAGTGCTCCGATGCGCCATAAGGCCCTTGCCGCTGCTGAGAAAAGCCTTGCCACGGCAAGGTCTTGCTGTATTCCAAAAAATATGTTTTCTAAAGCCTTAGCATAGTAGAAAATTGCCTTGCCATAGCAAGAATCACCTTGTTGTGGCAAGGTCTTGCTGGATGCCAAAATCTTGATTTTCTTGCCACGACAAAAAAATTTATTCCTGACATAGTTTAGTATTTTGAGCATAACAATTGCATATGATATCCAAATTGGTTTTGAGGCATTGGAAATATAACTTCAAGGGCTACAACTTTCATATTAAAAATGTTTCCCAAATCATCCCCCAAATATGATAAAACATTCAATAAATTTGACCCATCTCATTCATCTTGTTATTTTTCAATTATTTGGAATAGTTTTGGTGTATTTGTCATAACTTACTCATATGACATCAGAATTAAGTGCATTTTCTTCTATTGGACATATAATCTCATGATATGTAACTTTTGTATTGAACACATTTCCAAATTAGTCCATTATCGATGTCAAAATTCAATCATAATAATCTCTTTTTCAAATATAGCATTCTCATTTATGAAAGATCACCATAGCCCCATTTTTACATAAAACATTTCAAATCTCTCAATAATCACTTCCCACACATAACATACATGAAATTAATTATATTCATACCATTCATTACCTCATTTGAGGTCAATTATCAAAAATCACTTATTCAGTTGTTTTTAACTGAATTTTCTAGTATAAGTGACTCCATAGGTCATTTTCATTTTCATTCCAAAATGCATCCCAAACTCAAACTAATTCTTCACACACATTACAATACACATAATAACTATCTTAGTCCATTCACATTGAATATATATATGCTTTTTCCCAAATTCACCATTTCAGTTTTTTCTAACCGAAATTTTTCTAAATTTTCTGCTATAAATGACTCCACATTCCAATTCCATTCCAAATTACACCCAAGTCTTAAACCAAAATTCCCCATACATCATAATACCTATGGTAATCATATTAGGTCATTCATATAGATCATAATCATGCCTTTGCTAAATTTCACTATTTTAGTTCTTTTCACATAACCTTCAACTTAATAGTTCAAAATTTCAAAATTATCTCAAAATTTTGATTCACTATCTCATACACATCACATTATACATAATAATCACACTACATTGGTCATTCAAGTCATATACATGACTTTACTCAAAATCACCACTTCAGTTCTTTTTCTTCTTATTATTTTTATATATCCCAAAATATTGAAATTTATAGAATTCATGATCTAAACTCTAGCCATTTACTCATGACTAGATTTCAAAAATCATAGGTGTTACACTTATTTAACTTCTTTTGGTTTTAGATTTTGGCTCATGTGGCTCGACTCCTCCTAAGTAGGTACCATCATGAAATTTTACTCCTGTATGATTTTATTTTCATTCATTGTATGATTGCATATATTTCTCCCCCTTTTTGTCATAATCAAAAAGATAAATAATTTTTCAAGGAATAATATTCAAGTTGCATGTAAAAGCCATAACTTAAGAACATCCAAGTTATAAATTATATATGAAAATGTACAAGATATAAACAGAATCAAAGTGTAATACGATTAATAGTTGAAACATTTTCTTTAAGCTATTCCCTAAGAATCTTGAATTGAAGTTGAAGATCAGAATCTGCTTCATATGGATGAAGAAGAGGTTTTTCCTTCAACATTGGCTTTAGCATTGGCTACTATCTGGCTTTTGTACAGAATGTAACTTATGCGATTGATGCATCTTTAATTTTCTAAGGGGCTATTAGCTTTTGAGGGTTTGGAAACTGTTTTCTTAGAAATTGTGGACTTGAGCTTGTAGGCTAGAATTTTATATCTCAAGGAAGGAAGAGGATTGTTTAAGATGGGAAGAGGAAGTGTTATTTTAGAAGAATTTGACTATGAAATTCTAGATTTTGTGGAGGCAGTTCCTTCAAGTTCAATTACTCTTATCCATTTAATATAATTTGGATTATTGATTCAGGAAAGGGTGGAGGTAAGTTAGCAAAATATGCATTGATCTGCATGAACCTACACTGTCGATGTACATCGTGTGGAAGATAGAATAGATTAGGTTTAATGTATAGAAAATCATGTGAGGTGACCCTCTTGAGGCTATCTTACAAATAGGGGTTTGTTTATTTGAGGAGGGATTGCTTTGGATGATGATGATGGTCCTTGGAAATTTAGTGTATGAAGGTATCAACGAATTCATGTATGTTTGGAAGATCGGGCTTGAAGTTTTTAGGAAAGGGTCTTTTAATGATATCAACATTAAGTTTTATGAATTCAGGGTTATCAAAGTGTGGAAATAGAAGATCCAAATAACTAAAGCTTGCCTTTTGAGCTTTCAACTCAAAGGAAGCACATTTATTTATCTTTTATTTGTGTTGAATTTCTTCTTTTGTTATTCTCATCTTTTTACTGAGTTTTATTAGTGGTGGAATAGAAATATTAGGAGATACAAATATTTGAGTTTCTTTTGTAGTAGTGAGATAGAATTCTTCTGAGAAATATATAGGTTCTTTTCCTTTTTCAGTAGGAGTGAATTTCTTAGTTCTAATAGTAGAGTGATGAGTGGAGGTTTTTATGGTTTTAAGAATTTGAGCAAGTGGTATTTATGAATCAGGCATTTCTTCATCTGACTCAGATAGAGATGAATGTGAAGAAGATGTAGAAATTGGAGAGTTGTGAGTAGAGGAGGAAGTTGAGAAATGGGTACTCCTGTTTAGTGAAATAGATTTGGCTTTGTGGACTGGAGAAGGTTTTGGAGAGAATTGAGATGGTTGTGTTTGATCTTCAACGAATTTTGCTGAGGAGATTAGAGTATCTAGTTTTTGATCTAATGAATCCATCCTAACCTTAAGAGCTAAAAAATATATTTCAATACTGATAATTTTCCTTTCTAAGTTATGTTGAGGGGGTTGAGTTGGTGAATGTGATTGGGTTGGTCTAAGTGATTTTGGACAGTGAGGTGGAGATGGCGTAGCTGTGGCCTTTGCTTCTATTGTTGCTGATCTTGTCGGTACATATTCCTTCTGTTGATTCTTTGATCTTTCTTCTTTTGTTCTTATTCTTTCTGCTACAAGATCTTCATTTTCTATTCTTGCACTTTCTTTGTCATGGAAGTAATCTTGGATCAGATCATGTATCATTTCAGTCACAAAATCTTCAGTGACATCTTCTCTATCTAATTCATCAATTTGCATACACGAGTTAACACCTTTTGTTGCTATTAAAGCAACTTCTTCCCTTTCTTCTGTGACTAATTCAGCTCTTTCTTCTTGCTCTTCTTCTTCTCTAACCCTTTTTCTTACCTTCTTTATTCTCTCAGTGACCACTTCTTTTGATGAGATGGATATACCTGTTCTTTTCAATATCACCACATTAATCATGTCGAAGTACTTGAATTCTTCTAGTACTTCATGTGATAGATTCACCTCCGCCTTTTTGAATATTTTGGTCATTGCCATTCCATATAGTAGAGGAAGTCTCTTTGATGATTTTACTTGGTGAAGTTGTTCAGACATGAGTTTGGCTAGATCTACCTTCCTTTTGTATTTCAGTGCCCATAGAATCCTTACATCCCTTTATAAAATATTATCCCTACTTCTAATCTTAGGATATACATTGTTGCTTAGGACATTATGTACAAGTCTTAGATTTACATCTAGATTCTTAGGGTTGAGAATGTTTACCTTGTCCCCAATAGTTATCTCTGTTAGCTATGAAAATAGCTCTTTACTGGATGTTGGCCAATCAAATGTTTGTGTCTCTATCATGGGGAGATTTAAGCATTCTCTGATGCTTTCAAGGGACATATCTATTTTCTTATCCTCAATCCATGACTTCTTTGTCTTAGGATCATAATTGTAAAGAGGTATTTTTACCCTTCTCGAATAACATTTATCTTTGCAACTCATGAACTTATTCCAACCCTAGAAACTTATCCAACTACATACTTCCATCTTCATTTCGTTGAAGAAATCAAAGTCAATAGATTTCTAATTTAGTACTTTCCTTTTGTTATACTTGCTCATAAACTAATGATAGGTTTGTCTATCATTTTGAAAGATTATCTCAAGATGTCAGTTTCTATGAACGCTTAGTTTATGAGGTGGCTGCATCTCTTGTGATTCTTCTCTGTCCTTTCTTTTGCTGGATGTAGATACTAAAGTTATCTATGCATTCCTTGAATTTGCCATCTTCGTCAGTTGAGGTTTTAGGGTTCTGAGGTGGAGGATCTTTAGGGGTTTTGGGTAGCAAGATGAGTGGAGGAAAATGGCACCAAGAGGATGAGGAGTAGAGATGAAAATAGTGGGAATTTGAATCGCCTTTTTCTTAGGGAGGATTTTGTCTCTAATAGTGAGTACAAGAGGTGGGTCTAAGGAAATGTTAAATAAAGGATTTATCGAGTACATCCTTGGGAGCTTCAGATGAATTTAATGGCAATAGACAATCCGATAGACAAATTGATGACTTCATATTCTGGCAAATATGAGATGATGAGATTTTTCAATTTATTTTTGATTCAAGATATGTATGATTGCCTAAGAATATAATAGCAATTTACTTATAATTGAGGACAATGATTTGAGTGATTAATGATTTGCTTGTTCAAATTATACTTTCAATATAATGTGTATGGCATTCAAAATGATATGCTATCAACTAAGTAACATTTAAGGCAAATATCAATTTCTTGGAGGTTTGAAAGTTTAGATAAAAAAGTTACCTTATTTTCCTGAACCGATAATATACTGAAAATTTCTTACTTGATTATCTTCCACCTCTTTTCAATCTTCTTAAATGCTTCTTTTCACTGCTTTTGTTTTTGTTGCTCCTGCATAGAGTCAATTACTCAAATCTTCTGTACACAGTTAGCTTTGACACAAATAATTTTTCATGTATTTTTAGCAAGGCTACACAGACATTTTAATTAAGTTTAGTAAGATGTAGAAGTTTCAAAGTTTTTAGAGTCTATAACACAATGATAATTTATAGAGGTTTGTAACTAACTTATCCCTAAGCAGGAATGTTGTGGAGTGATTTGGCCATGAGAATCTCTTCACTAGTTAACTGCTAGTAGTTAAAATTAACTTGCAAAGCCTACTTTGATACCACTTATTGGTCCCATGTAGATGAATAACTCAAGATGAGAGGGGTGAATTGAACAAATAAAAATTATGGTAAAATAAAATTTGATGAGCCAAGAGGAAGTAGTGTTGTATTATATAAATGTAATTCCATATTTGATTGTATAACTACGTCACTTTCCAAGTTCAACTTCTCTTGGTCATTCCTATGTCAAACAAGTTATAGTGTGTGTGTGTGTGTGATAATGTAAGTGATAACATCATGCTTCATTAAGTAATGAAGGATATAAAGCAATTTATCAAGCAACTAATAAAAATAGTGAAGTGCATGAAAGATGGAATAAGTAAGCAAACACACACAGACAATATGATTTTTATAATGGTTTGAGAACCCTGTCCTTACATCCACTCTTCCAAGGGCACCAACTCATTGTGCCTTGTTCCACTATATCTCATATAATGGAGGTACACTAGTGTCCCTGACACACTTCTAGATTCCAGCTCTAGGGGGCATGAACAAGTGTCCCCGACACTCTTCTTGATTCCAACTCTAGGGGCCGTAAACAAGTATTCCCAAAACTTTTCTAGATTCTAGCTTCAAGAGGCATAGACAAGTGTCCCCGACACTCTTCTGGTTTTACGAGCGTACTAGGAAACTCATTGGTTTCAAAGGTCACCAGTAAACTCGATGGTTTTCCTGAGTTCACCAATAACTCATACAATGTGGTTTTCTTAAGTTCACCACTAACTCACATAGCTAATTTAATAGTACTCTTTTTTGCACATTACATTGCCACTTTTCTTAGGCTAATTTGTATAAAGATTAAGCTCATAAATAAAATGATATCTCCTTGAAGCTCATTAAATATCAATGCTCCACTTAAATGATTATTACAGAACTCTTAGGATCATTATCTAAGAGGAAGCATAGTCTAACTGAGAGAGATGTTTATGTGTTTATGCTCTGTTTTTATTTTTCTCTCAACTTCGTCAACCTTCTTTGCTGACATTGCACCACCTTTATATTACTTCAGAAACTTCTGCTTGTTGGAGGTAGTTTGCTTTCTATTAATGTTGAAGACCGTTCTGATTTCTCCCATTTTAAAAAACTATCTTCTTGAGAAACTCACTTATAGCTAGAAAGCCTATAGTTTCATTCTTTGAAGAAGGTGCCTTTTCGATTTTAGCAAACGCTGGATGAAGTCTTTTCTGGTTGACTGACTCATTCACTAGTTTGGAAAGATGCTCACTAAGCCGAAGGGATGCATCCTTTGAGTATTGCTACCTTTGTCAGAGTGTAGACTTCTTTCCTTTAAATTTCTTTCCATCTTTAGCTAATATCAAATTTTCTAGTCTACTTTATAAAATTTGCTTCAAATGAGATTATGACTAGAGAGTGCAAACAACAATGTTTGGCATAGATGGCACCTACTCTTCATAATATGTCATGTTTTATCTGAGAACTTTGTTAAATCATGTCTTGAATTTGTCTCTTGTAGGTAATTGACAAAGTAAATCTGAGTAGATCCACTCGATAGACCACTTTGTCCTTGTTAGAGACTGTTGTAGTAGTTGACTTTGTCTTTTGGTTTATCTTTTATAAGCAACAACTAAGTCTTAGAAGCACAGATGAAGTTTCTCTTCTTCATTGTTCATTAGATGATGTTCTCTAGACAGATGAAGTTTCCTTCATTAGGTGTGATGGCTTTGTATGTTGGTTTGTTTATTATAAGTGGCAGATGATCCTTGTAGCTCAGATAAAGGATCTTCATAGTAGATAAAGTATCTTTCACCAGATGAAGTCTTTTCTTATCAAGTAAAGTACCTTTGCTATTGTAAGTGGCAGATGATTCTTCTTAATGGACAAAGCTTGTTCCCTGATAGACAAAATATACTTTGTTTGTTATTTGTCTATTAGGATTAGCAGATGAAGTTTTAGCCCATAGACAAAGTCTTCCAAATGGTTCGTCTGTTGGTTTGTCTATCGTAAGTGACAGACAAAGTTATAACAAGCAGATGAATTCTCCTTCTAGTTGCTTGTATGATGGTTATCTATTAAGTAAAAAATGACTCATTAACGCATGGATGACTTGCTTCTTTAAAGGTTGTATGATGAATTTGTCTCTTACTATTGGCAGACAACTCTTGTAGGTGTAGACGACAAACAAAGTTTTCTTCTTTAGTTGTTGTGTCACTTCTTCTTTGTCTTATATATTTTCATAGATTGCAAATAGGTTCCTTGGTCTCTTTAGTTTTCAGATAAGCTTTATATGATAGACAAATGCTTGAGTAATTTTCTCTCCATTTTGGCTTCTTCATTTGTCTTTATTTTGTCTCTTCTTCTATAAACTGAATTCATCTTTGAGTTGTAGACAAGTGTTGATTATAATCAATTTTTCTATCTTATCCTTGGAACAATTTGATTGAATTTTCTTAAGGCAGATACATTTTGACACTAACTTTTTCTATAGACAATTTGCTTGATCACTCATTGAGGCTTGAGTTCCATGAATGTAGATTTACTTGATGACTTCTTTTCAAAGTTTCAGTGTCATTCTTTCTAGTCATTCTTGTCTTCTTTCGATCAGTGGATTATGTTTGCTTATGCATTTATTATGTATGCTATCCACTGAATTCAAATTGCTTCCCTCTTTCTACATTGCTTGGGAATATAATTATTTGTACCACACATGTTCACTCATATGTTGTTGCTCATCATCAAAACTTGACTAATTGCCACATGTACTATTTGGTTCTATAAATTGTTGTAGTCGATCATCTGTCTAGGTTGGCGGAAGGGACTGATTTTGAGCAAAGAAAAGAAAAGGAGAACATTCCCATTAATGAAATTTTTCCTAATGAGCAACTATTTTCTATAAAAGGAAGTGGACCTTAGTATGCTTACATTATTAATTATTTAATCAAGGGAGTTTTTAATCTAATTTTTAATTCCCAAGGAAGGAGGAGGTTGCTATCTGTAGCAAAACACTACTTTTGGGATGATCCAATTCTATTCAAATGTTGTTCAAACCAAATCATTAGACACTATGTACCTTAGAATGAATAGCAAAACATTTTGAGTCATTGCCACACATTTAGCTATGGAGGACATTTTGTAGGAAAGAAGATGGCTCTCAAGATTTTCCAATCTAGTTTTTATGGGCTAACTATTCTCAGGGATGCTCATGCCTTTTCTACAAAGTGTGATAGGTGCTAGAGAATAGGTAACAGGAAATATTAGCATCATTATTATTGATGCTAATCTTAGTTTGTTAAACATTTGTCATCACTTGTGTCTTTCTTAGATGATAGTCATGTGAAACTCCTTTACTTCTTTAGCTTGAACTACACTTTGAGAAGGTGATTAATTTCTCATTTGAGTGCTTCCTTCTTTGTGCACATTTCAATTTATTTTTGCATTCGCTTAGCAAGTGTTGCATGTTTTCTTTACTATCAGATTCAAACTAAATGTGAATTTGTGTTCCATCTGAATCAATGAGTTTACTCTCTAATGGACAAAACAATGTGCATTTTGTTCCGTTGAACATTACTACACAAAAAGATGATTAAGCCTATCTTATCAAGGCTCTAGGAACCACTCTCAATTCATTCAAGGTTTTTGATAGTTTATGCACATGTTGATGAGCATAAGGCATATGAATATATGCTTCATCATTTTGAACAGATCATTCAATAATGCACTTCTAACATTCAATAAAGATAATTAAAATTTTTCATATGAATACTGAAAGTTTTCTAGTAGTTTTCATACTAAGCTACATGATTTCTCCAACATCAATTCTCCCCTTCCTTGAAACTACTCCTTAGCTACAATCCTAATTTCATTTGTTACCACTAGTTATCTCCTATTTAATTTGTTCCTAGGATTTGTTTTGCCATGGACATATCAAGATGCTTTGGTCTAGTGATAAGCTCATAATTGATCAAATTTTAGATACCTAAATTCACATAATTTCATTTTTAATTGACATGATTTCATTAATTTATATCCACATTGGATTAAATATTGCATTTAATGGATTTATTTGTATTTCAAGTCAATTTGGCGTAATTTAGGTCAACTTGGGACAAAACATAATATTTTGGAGTAGAAATCTTCATGGAGACATGTACTACCATTGGATCATCAATCCTAGCCATTAATCAAGCATTAAACATGATGATAAAGTGGATTTATGCAATTGATTATAAAGTGGATGGTAAGCTGGACAGATTGGTACAAGTGTGGACATGAAGAAGAGTGTTGGAAGCAAATTCAGCACATGGATATCCAAGAGAGCTTACCTAAATCAATTGGAAAATTTTAATTAGATTATGTGTAACTAGATTAGGCAATTTATGTGGAAATTAGATGAACAATTTCTTGGACACAAATCTAATTGGGAGAAAAAGTTGCAGAAATTAGATTGGAAAATCAAATGTGCAACTTCAATTGTAGAAAATCTCATGCAAAATCATGCAATCTCCATGCGAAAGTTCTATAAGAAAGCTTTTGTAGCAATTCACTTGATATTTAATAGATTTATAATTCACTAACTTCCTATCACAAGCATACGGTGTCAAGTTTTATAGTATAAAGATGAAAGTAGGGTTATCATCTTTACAAGGACTATGAATTTCAATTATTCACTAGCTATTATAATAAATAATCCTAACATTTTTTGAAAAAAATAAAAATTAAGAGATTGATTGAGAAGTAGAAGTAAAGAAGCTTTTGTGGAAAGAAATCAATCTAAAGAAAGATCTTGATAAGCTCATATTTTGCCATATTTTAATACCTAAAATCACATATTTTGGATCCTCAATTGATTTAATTTTATTTTTTTATTATTTATTGCACTTAATGGAGTTAGTTTCTGTTTCAGGTGTTAAAATTATTGAAGATGACAAAGGGCATCACTTCAAAGACATTTTTGGTGCAAATGGAGACCGATTCAAGAAAAGTTCAACATAAAAGTTTTAGCCATTCAAGTTATCTATCCAACAAATCAATATTCATAGAATTTTGAGATCATATGTGGAAATTATGGCCAAAACAATTTAATAGTCTTAGACTTTAGAACCTCTAAATATGACAAAGGCATCCTTTATAGCTAATATTAGTCACAAATATAAGCTAATTTGGAAAATCTAGTCAATATAAAAGTTGTATCCATTGAAATTATCTTTTCTAACTCACCAAGAATCACATAATTCTGATATCTTTTGAGAATGTTATGGTCAAAATAATAAACTTATCTCTGGTGAACAACAAGTTGACAAATGATGTAAAGAAAGTGAGTGGACAACAACTTTAGCATAATGGCACCAGAATATAGTGTCACAGCCCTAATGTGTTGGGGATGGTGAGTTATTTTTAGTAGTTTTTGACATTTTTGTGCATAGAGATGATTTGGGATCCACAAGGATGCATAAAATAACCCTAATTGGGGTTATTTAGAGGCAAGAACGCAAGAGAGAAGGGACTTTTTGGGTAAGACAGAGAGGGGCATGTCCAAGGAGATTTGAAGCAAGAAGATCAAATGGAAAGATTTGTTGCAATTTTTCATATTCTTTTTCTTTCAATATTAGTTCATCAGTTGTATTTGGAATCAACATTCATGACAATATTTATTAATCTTTTAGTTGGTTTTAATTCAACTATGATGTTCTAATAATTTTTTATCTAGGGTGAGATGGATCCTAACAATGGATCTTGTGTTGATGTTTGATTTTTTATTCAGACTATCTTCTTCCCCATTGTTTATTCTTTTCAATGCTCGATGCATGCACATTATTGGTTACTATATGATGATTTGAGATTTGTAATTCATACTTGAGAAAAATGAATTAGGGATAGACTCTTGAATGGAGGAAAATATGATGCAATGATGAATAGAGATAACCATTGTACATGTGCAATCCATGCGAGCTATAACCTTGCGAGCACATAGATCATACATGGATGTGTAGGCTTAATAGGTTTATTGTTTTTGATCTACATGGAGACATAGTAGGTTGCCTCAATAAGCACACCTACTATAGCACTTGAAAAAGGGTGGTATATATTTTTGTGCATCCAATTGACATTAAGAGGAATGATAATTTGGTCAATGCAATGCATCAATATAAGTGAATTTGTTAAGTCAAGCTGACTCCCTTGACACCTTTCAAATTGATTTCTCTTCATTTTCTTTAAGACGTGTTGCCTAGATAGTTTCATTATTCTGTTTAGATTTAGTTTTTATAGCATCTTTTGAAATTCAATCAACCATGTAATACAAATCTTATACAAGTTTGATAATTAGTGTGTAATCAAATAACTCCTTGAGGGAATGATACTCTAACTCATCATATTTGTATTACCTGTAACCATGCATAATTTGATTTTGTTATTTTTTATTTTGTAGATTACATTGGTGTATGGTACGAAGTCATAATGAAGTCAACCTTGAAATCAATTGTACATATAAAAGAAGACTGAGAGAACAAAGGAATGTGCTGAAAAGATGGAAGAAGATAGTGAGGCTAAAAATTCATATAGGCTGTTAAGAGATTGAGTTGCACCAACTGTTCAGGGTAACAGATCAAGCATGAGGAGACCTATAGTTCAAGCTAACAATTTTGAGATCAAGTCAGCACTCAATTAGATGCTTCAGCAGTCAGTGCAATTTAGTGGGCTACCAAACGATCATCCAAACAACCACATTGATGTTTTTCTTGAGATTTGTGACACTATTTAATATAATGACATCTCTAACAATACAGTTAAGTTGAGATTATTTCCATTTTCCCTTAGTGACAAGGCTAAAAGTTGGCTTTCTTTTCTTCCTATAGTTCAATCACTACATGGGATGCTATAGCCCAGAAATTCCTTAATAAGTTTTCCTCTCCTACAAAATTGATAAAGATGCGTAATGGTATTATAACTTTCATATAGATGGACAATGAATCACTATATGAGGCATGGTAAAGATTCAAGAACCTGCTAAGGAGATGCCTATATCATGGACTACCCATATGGATGCAAGTACAAACTTTTTACAATAGATCAAGTGCAAATTTTATTCTAGGATAGATGTAACTGCAGGTGGATCACTAAACAATAGAAGGACAAAAGAAGCATATGAACTATTAGAGGGAATGGCATCTAATAGTTGTCAATGGCCTACTAAGAGCCTACCAATTAGAAGAGTAGTTGGATTGCATGAAATGGATGCTCTCACTACACTCACTGCACAATTTGAAGCACTGAATCAAAAGATAGACAACATGAATGCTTCATCCATGAAAGTTTGAAGAGAGAAATATGAATTCTATAGAGGAGGACATGCTAGAATAGAATGTTAGGTAGGTAACACTTTCGCACAATCAAGTGAGAATGCTAACTTTGTTAAAAAATTTTATAGGCAACAAAATAATCCCTACTCCAACTCTTATAGTCCGAGGTGGCACAATCATCCTAACTTTTCATGGAGTAATCAAAGTGTAATAAGATCACTACTAGAATTGAAGTATTCAGAAGAGAGGAAGTCCAATTTGGAAGACATAGTCACTGGACTTGCTAACAACACACAAGATTTCATGAACAACACAGACATGAGATTTAAAAATCAGGAGGCATCAATTAGAAATCTAAAAAGGCAAATTAGTGAGGTGGCAAAAACATTGTCAAGAAAACAATAGGGTTCTTTGTCTAGCAACACAAAAACAAATCCAATTGAAAAGGTAAAGGCTATAATCTACATAAGTGGCAAATAGTTGAGAGAAGAAGATGTTAAGCAAGAGGCTACCAAAGAGAACCAAGAGGAAGTTACTAAACAACCAAAAAAGGCATCTATGAACAAAATTTTTCAAGACAATCCCAAGCCATATGTTCCCCCAATCCCTTTTCCTCAAAGACTCCAGCAACATAAAGATGAATAAGAAATTTTCTAAATTTCTAGATGTGTTTAAAAAAATGCATAATAACATTCCTTTTGCAGATTCTTTAGCATAGATTCCCACTATACAAAATTCTTAAAAAAGATCTTAAAAAACAAAAGGAAGCTGGAGGATTATGAGACTGTGATGTTAAATGAAGAGTGTTCAACTATCCTACAAAATAAACTGGCACCTAAGCTAAAAGATTGTAACACCTGGTGGTGTTAAATCGTGGATTATTATTGAAAATTTATGATTTTGCATTTTATATAGTGAGTAAATTGAAATTTTAATTTAGAGCCGGAGAAATTATGAAAGTCAAGATAAAATGGTGCATGCTGAATTTAATATGCACATGTGAAAATAATGTTATTATTAAATTGTAGTTGATAAACCCAAATGTTGGGTCTTTGATGATTAAATAATGAGAAAATTATGATTTTAATGCATGAGTAAATGCATGAGAAGTTTAGAAAATTTTTTAACATGATACATAATTTAAGATGGAAATTAATGTCTATATGGTTTAATAATTACATAATGTCATTTTCATTATGCAAGGAAACTATTACATTTTGTTGGTACAATTTATGTGGTAAAATCATATGAAAATTAGTGGAAAGGAATAAAATTAAATAAAGAAAAGATTGAGAAAAACTCAAAACTGTATGAGCCTATTTTAAGAAAATGTTAAATTTTGAAAATGGGTCATTTGTGTTTAAATTTCTTGACATATATAATGGATGAATTAGAAAACATGTTAAGCATAAAAGTTGTATATCTTAAAAGTATGTTTCAAATGAATCAAAAATCATATAATTTTGATATCTGATGAAGAAATTATGATAAAAATAATGAGACTATTCTAAATTGCTAAAAAGTTACGGTGTGAATTATTGAGCCACTTTAATTAATTTTTACGACATACTTGTGGGATGATTAAGAAAGATTTATCAACAAAAAATTGTATTTATTGAATTTATCTTTCTCGTATCTCAAAAATTATGTCATTTGGATAACATATGAAAAAGATATGCTGAAATTACTAAGGCTTTGTCTGGCAAAAAATTAAGGACGAGAAATAATGGGATTAGATTGATAAAATTCAAAATTGTGTATTATTTATGCAAATAATTTAGAAAATTTGTATAAAAGACACATTAAGATAAATATAAGTGTATGATTAGAAATTTGTAAATGATTTGTTGATTTTTATGTAATATTTGGAATTTAATTATTGTGCGGGCCAGAATTCATGGTAAATAAAATTATTATATAATTAAATTAATTAGGACAATTTTATTCTTGATAAAATCCAATTTGGAGTAGCAATATTTTATTTGAGTATGATATGATATGAAATTGATAAACTATGTGTTAATGGCATGGATTTAGGGTCTAATTTTGGGAGACTTTGAGGTGCATGTGCATGGGGATGATGATGCACCAATGAAGCACAAAATGCACACCCTAAATACCTATTCCATCACCCTCTTCACGCCATTCTCTTCCCCTCTCATACCCAAAAAATCATAATTGCCCTAGCACCCACCCTTACATTCCTTTTCTCCATCAATTTTTGCTTGGAAACCTTGGGATTTCGCTTTAAATCAATCCCATGCAATTAGGGATTCAAACCCCAACTATTTTGATGTGCATAGAGGAGAAGAAAATCTAATTTCCCCTTATTTTGTTGTAAACCGTTGAAGTATAGTGAAGGTTCAAGTTGGGATTTCATCTTTGGAGATGGAACAACGTGGATTAAGAGGTAAGAACTTCTCTTCTATCATTTTTACAATTTTCGTTTGAGGTCATCAAATAGGGAAATGTGGGCTATAAAATTGGGGGAAATTACATGAATTGAGTTGAGATTCATAGGGAAAATGATCTTGGCAGCATTTATTAGAGATTTGGCTTGCTGATTGCAAGTCATGGACAACAACATATGGAGATGTGAGGATGGATTTTAGGCGTGAATTGTAATTGGGCCGCTTATTGGATGAATTAGAAGTTAACTTGGCTTGTTTATGATGTTATTATGTTGATTAATTATGCTTATTAGTGGGAAAATATTTCATATGATACTTATTGCTGAAATTAATGAATTACATTATATGAGTTAAATGTTTGTTAAAATATTTTAATGAAAAGCATGGTTTAATTGAAGAGTCTCTTGGCAGTCCTTAATTGGATATTAATTAAGCATGAAAATGGGATTTTAGATGTATTAAAAAGTGATTAAAGAAAGGTTGCATAAGTGAGCAGCCATGAATATTGATTAGAGTGAAATGGTGCAAAACAAAATGTTTAGAAAAGCCCTATAAATGGGTAGCTATGTGGACAAATTTTTAGCACATAAAACTTGTATTTAGTTGAATTGAAATAGTGCAAAAAATAGGAGGAAAAGCTCTGGCTTTATGCACTTTAAACTCATGCCAAATTTCAGGTTAAAATATATGTAAAGATCCCCCATTTAATAACTTAAAGAAGGGATCCTAAATCTGAAATTTTTTTAACCCATTATAAGCCATGTTAAGATTGATGCATGAAGGTTGTTTTGATATTTATTTGGCTTGCCCAATTGTGAAGGAATAAAATGAGGTTTAAGGGTGTTAATGAATCGTAAAGAGGTCATTTTAGTAAAGAAACATTGAAATGGTGATTCAAGTGAAAATTTCCAAAGTTGAGCTAATGAAATCCTAACTGCAAATGAATGGAAATATTCACTAGAATGAGTTGTTAGAATGCATAATGGGATAATGGGATAAGAACAATTTTAATAAGGTGATTAAGTTGGTTTTTTTTCTCTATTTTTATGGATTGAGTAGAATTTCCCCAATCGACACATTTGTAAATTAAATATTAGTGCATGTGGTATGTGTAGGGTGATTCGAGGATTAATTAAAGGCTAAATTGTGGAACTTGAAGTTATGAAATAGTTTTTCATTAAGGTAAGTAGGATCCCTCATATGGTTGTATATGAATGTATGATTTGATGAGATCATGAATATCCCAAACCTTTAGGCATCGTGCCGTCATGGATGTTTAGATTCAAATTATTGGATTACTAAATTGCCTACTTACTGAGTTTCCCAGACTCACACCTTCTTGTATTAAATTCTTTTAGCTGACAGGATAGGTAAAAAATCCTAACTATGTATTGGAACTCATGATCTAAACTTGAAGACATTTTATTATGATATGGTAAATTGGGACTGGAATCCCTTCATGTTATATTTTTGTAAATTAAAAGTTAATTAAATTTCTTTAATAAGATTAGAATGATGTATATTGTATACTATGCGCATGTCATAGTGATGTATCTATAATTGTAGTTGTGTGATTACCATCATGACCCGGTTCCGATCTTAGGCAGAGTTGTGAGTATGAGTTTGGTGTTTAGTATTTAAATATAATTGATGTTTTATATTACAGAATTATTAATTATATGTAATATTACACTTGTATATTAGGTGCAAATGCCTTATATTTTAGGGGAATATAAGATGGTAGCATTCCACATCATCCCTGGGGTGGCGTGGTTAAAACACATAGGATGGGGTGCAGGGCGTTACAAAGATCCAAGGAGTTTTATAATTCCTTGCACTATTAGTGAATCTTATTTTGCAAAAGCATTGTGTGATTTGGGTGCAAGTATTAATTTAATGTCTTTTTCTATTTTTAGGAAGCTTGGGTTAGTTAAAGTAAGACCCACTACCATCATTTTGTAATTGGCCGATAGATCCATCAAGCACCCAAGAGGTATCATTGAAGATGTATTAGTAAAGTTGACAAGTTTATCTTTCTTGTAGATTTCATAGTTCTTGACATGGATGAAAACTGTGAGTTACCACTAATCTTAAGGACACTATTTCTAGCTAATAGAATGTCACACCCCACCTTCCAAGGTGTGACCTTGGTCATTTGCCTTTATTTTCACTACAATTTCCTCACTTTTATGGTGGGGGTGTTTGGATCCCATTCTAGTGCACACTATCCTGGGGCTTATACCTTTTACAATTTTCCATACAAATTTCCAATTTAAGGGAATATTCTACCAATATTTTGGCAGAGTTTGCCCTAAATTATCAATATTTAAAACCTATACAATCATCATTACAGACCTGATATACATTTATCAAATAAAATTTTAATAACAATACTCACAAATTCTAGCAATTTCCAACTATCAATAAAATTGACATTTCAATAATTATAATTCAAACCTTAAATGACTCAACTAGCCTAACTTACTCACAGCCCAAAACCTGCATCATCCCATGATAGTAATACACTATAGAGGAACTATATCTTACTATCACAATAATGTACATCATTTAGTAAGACATGCCAATACTTGAATTTATACATCATTTATAATTTTTTATAAATTCACATTAATATAATTTCACAATGGGATTCCAATGCTGATAATATATCATACCATAGAAAGGTCTTCATTCTTTCTCATAAATCCTTTGCTTGACCTGCTAGCTATAAATTTAAATAAGAAGATATGAGTCTAGGCAACTCAGTAAGTAAGCACAAGTAATAAATGATAATCAATCCATAAATAGCATATTTCAATCTAAAACATGAATAATCTCTAATAAGTAATCTCATTTTCAATACATATATTGAGGCTCAATTATCAATCCAATAACATTCAATCACAATTATTCTATGAGGAGTACATTCCTCATTGTTCCAAATATGTAACCAAGTCAATGATAAAGAATATAGATTCATCAATTAAAACCAAATACGGAATTTCAATCATTCCCATACAATCAATCCATCTCATTTCGAATCAATTTTCAAATTATATAACCAATGAAGGGATATTCTCTATCTCTCACTTTTAGACATCACTAGAAAAGAATAATCATATACTTACAATATCAATAAATGTAATTCAATCAAAGGGATATTAATCATCCCTAACATTGCCATCATCACAAACCAATATAAACATCAATCATCAACAAATATGGGATATCCAATATCACCAATCAAACACACAAGCTTGGATTCAACCAATGGGATATTCATTATCCCCAACCAACCATACATCCAAACTAGGAAGGGATGCCTACTTACCTACTAAGGAATCACCATACTCTACTCAAGCTCTACGGCTTTTCATCCTTCTCAGATGATCCTGTACAAAGCAATGATCCTATTCATTTACAAGCATAACTTGAACTGATTCATTTCAAACCAACGAATTAGATACAATTTGCATAATTGCATATTTATCAATATATAATGAAAAGCCAACATATTCAACATCTAGTTAATCTTTACAACATGCCACTTTAACTTTAAGTATATACCAAATGACTAGTCATTCCTTCCCTTGTTAAGGGTCTTAGGGTTATAATTAAACTCAATTTATCTCTCATTGGGACATTTTATCAAGTGGCTAATAGGCATAATGTAAATCATAATATCTCAACAAGAGTTCTTAAGGAATTCCATTTCCAATCATATGCAATCATCATACAACATAACTAGCATGCAATTAACTTCAATAACTATCTAATTAGACATTTAATCCAATCGATTTGTGGCTCACATAGCCCAAACACAAAGACCATCTTTAATTCCTAATTAGGGCATAATCAAATATTTGATTTCACTGATCCAAATCATTTCATACATATTCTAAAATATTCTATTATGTTGTTAATCATTTGCCCCATGATAAATTCAATAAAAATCAGGAAATTCCCAATTTTCACTATGCATAAAAACCTCAATTTAGTGAAATATAAAATTTCTTATGACAATTATAATAATCAATCTATTAACTCATTTCCCCCATGAATTTATAAACATGTACTTCAATTTAAGCCCCAAAATCCATTATTCCCAAAACCCTAAAATCAAAAATCAGGAATTCAATCGGTAAATCTAACTTGCCTCTACTCTCAAGTGGAGCTATACTCCCCAAATGAAGGACCAAGCTCTTAGCTCCCTATTGCTGCTTTCATTTTGTGGAAATTAGAGATTACTTCCATTTTCTTCTATTTCCACGATTCAAATGGGTGAAAGTTGGGTTTAACTGAAAGTTCACAAGTTTATCTAAGTAGGGAAGATGATTTCCTAGCTAAAATGGCTAAAATCATGTATAACAGGGCTAGGGCAAAAGGGGAAAGAAAAACATAATGGACCAGGCAAAAATGGGATGAAATGGCCAAAAAAGTCTGCCGTCTAATTTATATCGCCAATTGGCACCGCGGCACTGACGCTGCCGGCGCCAGCTCATTGGCTACCATTTTTAGTGGATTTTTCATCCACATTTTATCCTATTTTCTCATATATTTTTGCCATAATATTTTTCATAAAATTCTAACATTAAGGAACATATTTAATCCTTATTTTATTCATCATATAAATACACAAAAAATTTTCATCATGTAAATCTAGATTAGATTCAAATATATGTCCTCATACTTAATTTCACAATTCATTGTCATACATAATAGAGCAAAATTTTCCACTAAAAATAATTAAAATGTATTCCAATACATCATTACCCAAAAATTAATACCTTAAGTGTTACAAACCTCCCTCCTTACAAAAAGTTTCATCTTCAAGACTTTCAATATCATATAATTTTCTTCAATATCTAAAATTGCAATTCAATTCATAACTTGTAGATCCATGCCAATATTGGCATTATTACTAACACCACTTGGTTCAACCCAATTGCATATCAATCATATCTAAAAACATGTTAATTTTCACCAAATTTTCATAATAAGCCACGAAGAGCCAAATATCTAATTATTCAATCATATTCATGATAACATACTAAAATAATCAAATATTTACTTAATATAAACACACATTATCTCATAATTACTCAAAGCATAGAATTTTTATCCCTTTAACTATGCTCTTTCAAAAACCTCTTTCTCAATTCATAGCCAATTATACATAAGCAATCATAGAAACAATCTATCACTCATGCCATATGCCACACATCTATATGTAATTTGATTATTAACATAAATACAAAATCACATTCTCAAGTCAACTTTATTCCAATCTTTTCATGACTTTCAGATCAACCAATATAGAAGAATGCTATAACAATTCTCATGTTAACATTATCTAATCATAATAATTTAGTTCAACCTTAACACAATTCCCCTATTAATCAATATACATAAATGATTCAATTTAGCATTTTTAATCATAACACAAATACCAATTCATTCAACAATATTAAATGTTGTATCATTTACAATAATCAATCATACCATCAAATGGTACTCGCTGTTCAAATTATCTAGATGACCTTTGGTAAATCAATCAAATAAACCTTTAGTAAGTTAATCAATAGCCATCTTAGGGCTTTCACAATCACAAGAAAATGGAACTACTATCATGGTGCTAATACAAACCATATCACAAATTTCTAAGACTATTCAAGTCCAATTGACTCTACTTATTTGTGGATCATTAAAACCTCTATATCAACATTCATACCAAATATTTCAATCATGCATTGCCTGCTATTAACCAATACCATGCTCAGGAGGCTATGAACCAAGTGGACTCAGCCACAAACAAAGTGGTCTCAACCATGACCAAGTGGACTCAGCCACAAACAAACTGGTCTCTACCATGAACCAAGTGGACTCAGCCACTAACTAAAGGAACTCAACTATCTTACAATTGCAGTGTGTTCTGGTTCATCCCTGCAATTTAGCTACAAATGTTGTAGAATCCATGATCGCATGATATTTTGCAATCATTGCAACCCAAACATCACAAGTTCACCATCCACACCTACAAAATAAGTAAAGGAGTCTCACATAATAGGCTGATCAGGACTCTTTACCATTATTGGTGGAGTAATCAAATAAAGCCCGATCATGGGTGGGAGCCCAAATATCTAAAGTAGCTAAACCGATAGGTATCTAAACCTTAAATACATGCAATCATATTTTAGTAGGCACCCAAACCTCAAATTAACACAAATCACATTCTTGCAGGCATTCCAAACTCAAATACATAGCAATCCTAATCCAAGAGGCGCCCAAATACGAGCATGAACCTCAGTCATGCGTCTAAGCCTTAGTCAAATAATCAAATACTAACTAGACAAATAATTCTCAACCAAATAACCAAATGCCAAACATTAATCCTATAGCAATTATCCAAACTTACCCAATAACTAAATGGCCAAACCTTATTCAAATAATCAAACCCAAACCAAACCTCCACAACATTCACATCTCCGTGCCATCCTGGCACCATACAAGACTTCAATCATCCTACCACCATACAACCCAAATGTCTCATAGGGCATATCACACATTTCACATTACACATACACCAAGTTTCAATCATTATATAACTTAGTCAAAATAGTTACCAAATTCAATATTAATCAATTCCCAAAATTGGCATCCAAATTCAATTACATAAAAACCACATTTCACTCAATTTTCAAATCCATGCATATAATTGGATCTTAATCCATAAAATATTCTCAATTCTAAGTATGCATCCAATTGTCAATCAAAAATATTGGGAAATATACAAATTCATTAACTATAATTCACATCATTTTATCTTACGACATAAATCACTATGCCATGCCACAATTAACTAGATAAATAGCTTTCAAAATGAATACCTATAATATAGACTTTTATCTTTCACATTCATAATATCAACACATCAATTATAATAGTCTACATGTAATCAAACAAATTCAATAGTCACTGTCCTTATCCAATAATTCATCCAATCTAATTGGTCACGAGCAAAGTTATTCAATGATATATATATATACATTGACACATTATTATTTATAATAGTCAACTATATCCATAAAACACATGAAACAACACTTAAGATTCCTTACATACATTCAATCAAAACAATTCAATAGCCAATGAAACTTACACAACCTTTTGATCAAAGGAATCCAATGATTCCACCACAATTCAATTAAACAAACTATACTGAATTCAATTTCCAACACTATAAAATAATAATAGTTTAAACACTCAGACAAGATGCATATAAGCATCACTATGCTTCATTGTGCTACTCTGATCATAACAAGTTTATATCACTTTTAAATCATCATTGTACTATAATGGCACTATCACCTTTCTTTCATATCAATCTCATCTATGCCATTTCATAACCATTAATATGCCCTCAATAACGCCTTCCATATATGATTGAGATTTCTCTTTCATTTCTATCTTTTTCCATAATTCTCATAAGTTCATAAACTCTTATTGGTATGTTATTTTCTAATTCTTCCAAAAATCCGATGCCATCATGTTTCTAAGCTCATTTCTCAACTTACCCATAGATTAGTTATCGGGCTCTAATACCATTCTGTCACCCTCACCTTCCAAGGCATGACCTTGATCATTTGCCTTTATTTTCACTATAATTTCCTCACTTTTAGGGTGGGGGTGTTTAGATCCCATTCTAGTGCACACTATCCTAGGGCCTTACCTTTCACTATTTTCCCTACAAATTCCCAATTTAAGGGAACATATTACCAAAATTTTGGCACAGTTTTCCCTGAATTATCAATATTTAAAACCAATACAATCATCATTATAGACTTGATATATATTTATCAAATAAAATTTTAATATCAATACTCACAAATTCTAATAATTTCCAACTATCAATAAAACTGGCATTCCAACAATTATAAATCAAACCTTAAATGACTCAACTAGCCCAACTTACCCACAACCCAGAACTTGCATCATCCCATGATGGCAATACAGTATGGGGGAACTGATGGTTCAAATTATAATTCCTCATAAGTGTATAGATGTATAGCAATATAGTGTGCAATGCAAATGTCGATCCCATAGAGAAAGACTAAACTGACTTAATTAATTTTAGTTACTGAACTAAACTATCTTTAAAAGAATTTATTTATAACTAAATGAATAAGGTGTAATGATTGATAGAATTGTAGAAACTTAATGGAATAGAAAAAATAAATGACTAATAATAATGCATGGAGATTAACAAGATGTAAGGGTCTAGGGATCTGATTTCATCACTAAATGATGCCCCTTTGCTAGTGGAATGTTGGATTTAATGCTTCACTTGGGTTCATTCTTTCAAATGTATGATCATTACCATTAGGTGTGATGGTTTAAATCAAGTATTTTTACTCATTCCAATTACCTATGGTGTGTAGCATAATTGAGGTAAAAACCCATTAAACTCAAGAATATATTGAAACAAAATAAGATGGTTTAGCATATAGTATCCACCTTAATCATCTATTCTTTTTATTAAAGGGAGCTCATGGTTTAGCATATGGTCTACCTTAACCACGCTTAGATAATCAATCTAACTCATAATATTGGTGATCAAGTAATAAAATGAATCAAATCATTGCAAACAATATAATAAATGAAAGAAGATCATATAATCATTTATAACCAACAATCTACATAACAAAGAGTATCAAATAGGGTTACATCTTCACCCTAGAAAAAGGGATTTAGTTTATAATATAAATCAAAATAACTCCCTTAGATAGGATCATCACAATGAAGGACATCCTCTCTTCTTCCTCTTGCTTACATGCAATCTCCCTTCTTCTCCATAAGAAGCTTCAAAGCTCCGCCCCTTAGAACCCTCAAAAAAGAACCCTAAAATGAATGTAGAAATATGCCTTCAAAAAACCCAATCCCATTGCCTTAAAACCCCCCAACTGAGCTAGCAAAATTTTTGCTGAAAATAAGGACTGTTGGTAGTGCCAGGTGGGTTTTCTGTTGTAGGCTTGAGTTTTTTTAGCTCCTTTGCAGTTTTCTTCTTTTCCACTCTTTGAGCTTCATCTTTTATTTTCATGTTCTCTTCTTTTCTCATCTTCCAAACACCTAAAAAATTCAATAAATAAATATGAAATACATCTAGAATTAACAAGGATTTACAAATAACTAAGCTTGAACATATATAATGTAAGTGAATGAAATTCACTTATCCAAAACTATATCATGCTATCATAATAATATACATCATTTAGTAAGATATTCCAATATTTCACTTTATACACCATTTAAAATTTTATACAAATTCACACTAATAAAATTTCACAATGGGATTCCAACCCAGATAATACATCATACCATAAAAAGGTTTTCGTTCTTTTTCATAATTCCTTTGCTTGACTTGCTAGCTAAAATTTTAAACAAGAAGGCATGAGTCTAGGCAACTCAGTAAGTAGGCATAATTAATAAACAATAATCAATTCATAAATAGCATATTTCAATCTTAAACATGAATAATCTCTAACAAAAAATCTCATTTTCAAAACATAGCGATGCATCTCAATTATCAATCCAATAACATTGAATTACAATTATGCTAAGAGGACTACAATTTGCATTGTTCCAAATATGTAACCATGTCAACGATAGAGAATATAGATTCATCAATTAATACCAAATAGTGAATTATAATAATTCCCATGCAATCGAACCATCTCATTTCGAATCAATTTTCAAATGATACAACCAATGAAGGGATGTTCTCAATCTCTCACTTTTAGACATCACTAGAAAAGAATAATCATATACTTACAATATCAAGAAATGTAATTCAATCCAAGGGATATTAATCATCCCTAACATTTACATCATCACAAACCAATATAAACATCAATCATCAACAAATATAGGATATCCAATGCTCTCTCCATCTTAAAGTTCCATGATTTAGCTACCACTCCAAATGATCTTGCACACATTTATAACATATGTTCATACATTTTACATTCCCATCATGCTACCCTTCACATTTAGTATATATAACCACAAAATAACTTTATTCCCTGATTAATTTTATTCCAACATAAGTTAGTCTTTCATCTCAATCTAATTAAAGTTTTAATTCACCCCATTTCCCGCTTAAGCACTTATGCCCAAAAGCCCTTTTTAACTTCCACTTAAGTCATGGTTTCAAAAATCAATTTCTCATTCCCAAACTAGTCCAAAGCTTCATAATCAATGAATTAAATCATTTTCCCATGCAAATTATACATAATTCATGAAATTCCTTAAAAAAACTATTCACAGCTAGCATGAAACCCTAATTAGCAAAATCATCAATTCTCATGCCCAATTACATTTCATAACACTATCATTAACTCCTTAATCATTTTTTCCCATGATTCCAAGCATAATTCATGCATTTTCCCAAAAACATTACTATTCATAAAACCCTAATAGAGCAAAATCATGAAATTTGATGGGGAAAAGGAGTTTACCTTCGAATTTACGTGTGGCTTCCTCCTTAGCATGAGGATTCAACATCAAATCCTCAAAATCTTCCATGATTTGCGGCAAGATAGCTTCTTCTTCCTCCTTTCATCGCCCAAGCCAAAGAAACTTAGGTTTGGTGCAAGATTGATGGGCTTCTACCCCTTAACAAGATTAATCCTAGTTATAATCCAAAGAAAAAGAGATGGAGAGCAAGGGATTTGGGCATGGGGAAATAGAGAAATGAAATGGAGTAAAATGAAATGGAATGGGGTGAAAATAGTGGATCACTAACTTATCTCATCGGCCCAGACTCTGGTGCCATAAAGCTAGGCCCTCTAAACACCACCCCCTCTTCCATTTTTTGGCACTACTAGTGCCAGATTGGGCATCGTGGCTCGAACCTCACTGTCATCGATTTTTTGCCCTTTTTGCTGACTTTTTCCACTCCACTTTGATCCTTCTTCCACATCTTCTTATTCATGAAATTTTCCACATAAATTTAACATTAAAAGACATATTTATTCCCCTTTTTACACATCATGAAAATACAAGAAAATTATGCCCTCTCATTATATTACAACTTATGCACAATACACAATTCATTTTTCTATATAATGGAGCAAAATTTTTCATCCCTTCATTCATTACCATTTATATTTAGCAAGAAACAATTTTAGAGCATTGAAACACATGATTACCAAAATTTGACACCCCAGGTGTTGTATTTGGGAAGACAGAGGTTTCTTGAAAGAATTTTCAAGGAGAAAGGAATGGTTGTTTGCTAAAAATAGGAGAATAATATGATTTCCAAGGAATGTGTATTCAATTTTATCATTAAACGAGGTGGTGCATTGAAAATGATTTTCAAATGGGGAGAAAGAAAAAAGGGCGTAGGGGTGGGGTGTTCATATGATATGAAATGAAAACTCTAGGATTTCAGACATTGAATGGAGTTTTGAATAGTCTGAAGTTATAACTTCAAACGGAGAAGAACATGTTTGGAACAATATTTTGGATGAACTTCTGTTGTTATGAAGTGAAGTTTCATAATGTCCAAAGGTGTGTCTAAAACTATGTCTGAAATATTCTAAGTTACACAACATCACAAAACATGCACATATAACATATGAATTATATAAAAAAAAGAAACAAAATTTACATCATATTTATGCAAGCAAAATGTGATGATCAAGAAATAGGCATTATGCATGTGGATCTATCACACCTAACTCTCTTCTATTCATCTGAAATCTATCCTCTTGGAGTGGCTTAATCAAAATGACTACTAACTGATTTTTAGTTGAAACATATTCTCAGTAAACATTGTCATTTTGGACATGATTTTGAATAAAATGATGCCTTATTTCTATATGCTTAGATCTAGAATGTATAACTGGATTCTTGGTCAAATTTATCACACTAGTATTGTCATATCTGATGGGTGTATCACAATAATTGCCAATTGCAACATATTCGACCTTAGCAATTGATAATGTAATAGATGTTTATTTCTTGGAGAACCATGAGATGATCATGCTTCCAAGAAATTGATAATTATCTGAGATACTCTTCCAATCTACTTTATATTTAGTAAAATCAGCATCATATTACCCTACTAACTCAAAATCCAAACCTTTGGGATACACTGCATACTTAATGTTAAGATGATCTAGTCCTAACTTTATCAAACACATCACGAATTATTTAGTTTTCAGGATGAGCATGCATGAATGTCCAATCTCTAGGAAAAGAACAATTACCTCCCTCATTTACCTCAATTGTGGGTGATTCAAGCTGCCTATCTACTTCATCCCTTGTTGTTTCTATTTGTGCAGTATGTGTCAGTTTGTCTTGTGTCACGCCTGGCTTTTCAAGGCGCGACGGTGGGCATTTGCCCTAATTTTCACCTTGACCTGCCCACTTTTAGGGTGGGGTAGTCCAGTCTCACTTTCTCACACTGGCACTCGTAATGGGATTTTATCAAAATTTTGGCAGAGTTTCCCCTATAATTAACATAATTAAAAACTTAATAAACATCAATTTTTCAATTATAATAACAAAACTGATAATTTTAAAATAATAATTCTAAGTGACCCATTTGTCCACAGTCCCAGAACCTGTTTATACCATGATGGCATTACAATAATACCAATTATATCCTTAACATATCATTTAGTTTCTACAGAAAATTGGACAGAGTCTCCCCTGAAAACTGGGGCTGTCCAAATAGGATACAAGCACATAATACCTGTAACAATACATGTTTCTCAATTAAAATCATAAACAAGAACCACAC
>JAYJMB010053992.1:7049-28255 GCA_036873735.1 Pouteria campechiana
CGTCAAAAAGAATTTCTAGTTTTCTTAGGATTTTCCAGTGGAATGGAAGAAGATATCTAAATCCGCAGGGTGGGAACTTTCCAAATATGATAAATTGCAGAGAACTGCCTGTTAACATGAAAGTGCAAAATGTAATAGCCACCTTCAGTTTGTTTTTAGTCCATGCCAAGAGATATAATTAACGTATAAATGCAGTCTAAGCTGAATAAAATGCCAAGTGATAAATCCAATCAGCAGTATTAATACTTGATGAGCGTTTAAGATAGCCTGATATGCTTTAGCCCACATAGCCACCACTCCAAAACGCATCCTGCGGCAAATGAAATTGATGACTTCAACTGCAGGAAGGAGATGAGAATCCCTAAAGATCAGAAGCCTTGCAGTCAACTTTGCCTTGGTAGACATGAAAGGAGATGGTAATGATGAAACGCAAGTTGAGAAAATTGCTAGATGTAAAGGCACACTGCACTTTTGTGACTCATACCAAGTTTTTCCATTTTATACCTTGCTCATTGAAAGACTTAGGGTCTGTTTACCCCGGCTGTAAAATTTAAGTGTTTTATTAAAGCGCTTTTATACATAAAGTAGCTTCAATGTAAAAGTAAAAAATTGACTTTTTAAAAAATTCAATGCGTATAAAACATCTTTTTCCTTTCCAGCCAAATAAACACTTTCTGCATTTTGGAGCCAAAAAGTGTTTTAGAGCTTTCAAAACGCAGGGCCAAATGAGCACTTATTCCACAGCTTATTGCCTTTGCGCGGAATTAAAGATAGAAATTATGACTCAGCAACACAGGCCTGGCCCAACTTTCAAAGTAGCCCGCCAGCTTCGGACCTCTCTTTGTGGGCCAGTTAGATTTGGGTGCATAGTGGGCCTGCCAGTTCGTCGGCTACAACGTTACGGCCTTCATAAGTTTGAGCCATCATAAAAAAGAAAATAAACAGAGCTGAGGCGGATTAAGAGCTTGTGCTTCATGGGCCGAAGTTGGCCCTTGAAAACGCCTTGTCTCCATTCCATGCGAGCGAAAGGGGCTTTTCAAAACCCTCCACGGTGGAAGATCGGAATCCCTTAAGCCAGCGGCAGAGGGTTTAGCTCACGCGACTTCTCAAACCTGCTGGTGCGAGATCGGTCAGCTCCCCCATCTCTCTCAAGCAGGGCCGTCCCAGCTGCCGGCAGCCTCTCAAGCCACTCTCTCTCAGCTCATCGCCCATCTATTTCAACCCCCCATCTCAGCCCCCTTCCGATTCCGAAAATCTATCCCATCTCAGCCTGTTGGATATCAGCCTTTTCTTTGCAAATTGTGGAGTAACTTCAACTTTCGAGGGTTAACTTCTCCACGTACTTTATTTATATACTTTTTTTTAACTGTTGGATTTGAATTATTGTTGTTACTTCTCCCCATCAAATATCCCTTTTTTGAGAAGAGAATAACAATTTCATATATGGATGGGTGTCTTTTTTCTTTATTCTTTCTTTTATCTTTGGGTAAATGTTTTGTGGATTTCATGTGAACGTGGGCATGGTTGAACTCATCTCTACACATGCAGCAAGTGTAAATCCCACCACCCTTTCTAAACTGGATTTTGAAAATTCCAATTTGGAAATGCATCAGTTTCTTTTCCATGACATCTCTTTAACTTCATCTGCCTTGCTGAAGCAATACCCACAGGCTATTTTGTACGAAAAGTCACAGACTCAATGTTGAAATATTCATTGTTAATTTTGAATTCATTGGTTCAATCCAACTAAGGACTGTAGCACCCAAAAACTTGCCTACCATTTTCTTAGGCAATGCTCATATATATGAACACTTGATAGTTTTGCAGCTTGGGTACTTCTAATTTGACATGTAATAATTTTCCATTTAGCGAACACATTTATTTAGAACATAAAGATTGCAGAGAACACACCAGTGGGTATAGTTATGACAGCAGCTACAATGCGGACCTTTACTCCATGAGGCTTGCAGTCCCTTTGTGCTCAATCTCAATATATTGAGGCAACCGTATTTCTGTTTCGTTCTTGCATTTTATAAAAAATATTTTGCAAACAATTCATTGGATAACTATGCTCCAATTGTTGAAAAGTTTTATGGCTTCTGAAATTTCCGTCCTTTGTGGTAAACTATCAAAACCTACTTTGTGCTTCCAAGGTCAATTGTTTTGCCTTTGATAGAAAATCTTCCCATCATTTACAATTTTCTTTGGATCTTATTTACATTTGCTTCTTTCTTAATACATGTTGCCTTCCATTTCTTCTGATGCATAACATTAGTGGTTGGTTGCTAAAAACTTTTATGTTGCAATGCTACATTTTGCTTGATAGCAACTGTATCAGCTATATGTTTATGCTTTATTTCAAATCAATTGTTAATTTGTAAAAAACTGAAATGAAAATTGTAAGTAACCTGAATTTCAACTGACCAATAGGGTTAGGTTTAAGCTTGACTATGACCTGACCTAACCCAAACCAAGTTGTACCAGTAATGGCTAGCCTCACCAGGTTCACCGCATGGAAATCAAAACTTTTTGACTCGGAGGAGCTCATAAAACCATGGGTTCTTGTTGCTCTCCAATGTTCAAAACCTTTACACAAAAACCCTATCAGTTCTCTGGAACTCAAACCTTCCTCTTCCTTGGAAAAAAGGGATGCAATGGCCTGTAATTATATCACTATGCTTTCTACATCATAAGTCATTCTTTCAATTTCTCCATTAATTTCATGCAATCTATAATACTCTCTTTTACTATACCATTTGTTCTTGACAGGGTTTATTTCATACTCCTAAGGATATGAGCTTCTCAGTTGCATCAGCATGGTCAACAGGCATGTCTCTTTCTCGGTTATCCTGTCACCCCTGCCTGTCTCTCAGTTGCTTTCACTTGCTAAGAATGTGCTTTGGATACTCTATTGAAGTGAATCAAATAATCTGGAGTAATATGGAATTAAGTAACAAAAAATGAAGTTGTTTTTATTTTTTATTGGCAGTGATGAGCATGCTTCTCATTTCCTTTCCATTCATATTATGAGGTGATTGTCTGGCTGCACATCTTTATTTTGTGGTTAAATTCCATATCAATTAAAATTTAGAAAGCTTGTCAGTGGGCAGATCAGACCTAACAAAATCATGGGAAAGCAGATTGCTTGCCATGTTATATTTGAAACGATTTCTTAAAATAATGAAGTGAGCCCTTTTGAAAACAAAATAAGGTCCATTTTGCAACAGTGTAATTTTATCTGGTTTCATTAGAGGAACTGGTATGTGGCAGGGACTGTATCAAACAAATCAAAGAGAACCATGTGGCACAGGGCTGAAAAATGGTCTGGTGATCATGATTAATTAGTACTGGATTCCATGTCATATTGGAATGCCTGCAAATAATAAGACTTCAATCAAGTGGCCAAACCCACATTTACTGTTTTCAAGATATTTTACTCTTATTTGTTGTGCAAACTAATGGTGGAAAGGCATCCTTGCAACAGTGTATTGCATGATTATGCTCTAAGCAAAATTGAGGGGTCCTTTAAGTTTCTAGATCTTATATGCATTTCTACCTTCTAGAATCAATGTTGGATTTGTTTGGAACCTTATTGAATGTTAGTAGACCTTGTAAGTTGGTTGTCTGTATTAATTCATAGTAATGTTTTTTTTTTTCAGAAATTGCCATGTTTTGCGATTTACATTTAGCATTCAATTTATGTTTCTTCTAGCAAAATGATATCATGGGATAGCACTTTACACAGAAACATAGCATAAATTTATTTAGACCATGCCCATTTCTTTGGGGTGTAGTTTTAAGATTTCCACCTAGTTGACACATTTTGTAGGTTGAGCCATCTAGGTGATTGGTGACTCATCTCTGACCAACATCATTTGCTGAAGCCCACATGTTATGGTGGAGTGACTGTTGCATGTTTGTTTTGGTTGAGTTTGCTTTTTCTTCATCTCCAGAATTGATATGGCTGCATCCAACTTAGTTTTGATCTATCAGTTCAATGAATTGGGCATGATTCTAGTTTATAAATACTTGGTTCTTGGTAAACTGGTGATGTAGTTCTTCACATAATTATTAAGTAATATTTGAAGTGGGTATTTTTGGCATGATTGCTGAGTAGAACTTCTACAACTAGCCTGCCTTTCTATATTCCCCACGCAGGACTCATGGCTGGAGTTATTCTATGCCACCCAATGAATCAGTAGTTGTTAAAATTTATTTGATATATGAATATTATGAGTAGCCTTGTTTGTGATGTACATTTCATGTGACTGACCTAATGTGCCTCATCATGTGTGAAAATAGTTGCCTGCTCAGTGATGGGGACTCTTGTGAACAAGTCACAAGGTTTAGTAAGGACACCACATGAGATGATGACAAGGCTGCATTGCAGTGGTTTCTTCTCTCAGGTATATTTCAGTGGTCCTATGTTGTTGTGTTTGATTTTTCCTGCACAAACTACCTGACCACTGAAGCATGGGTCTCACATTGGACAAATCTTCATGTCACAATGCATATTCTTGGAGATGAGGTTATCCATTGTCTTTTGGCCACTTTCCTAACAAATGGAATATCCTTGTTGATCAAGGACCAGACAACCATCTCTGCGGAGCATAGTCGTTCCCTGTGTTTTTTTGTCTTGTCTTTTCAAAGATAAGGGATGCGATGAAAATTTGAACCCCAGGCTGTGCATGTGCACAAATACCTCTTCTGGTTGAACTAACCAGTACAATGCATCTGTAATTCATTAATGGCATGTCAAATGTCAAAAAGGCTCCTCAAGTTTCTGAATTTCTTTTCAAGCTTTTTTTTAGCACAATTAATTTTTAAATGAAGTCATCAATAACTATTTGTGTATGACCATCAGACTAAGATGAGACTTAAGTGTACTCTTTGTATACTTTCAGCAGCAGAGAACATTCATACAAATGAGGACCAACCTCAAAGTTGTTGATAACTCAGGTGCCAAGCGGGTCATGTGCATACAAGCTTTGAAGGGGAAGAAAGGGGCAAGATTGGGGGACACCATAATAGCATCTGTTAAAGAAGCGCAACCACGTGGCAAAGTTAAGAAAGGGGAGGTGGTATATGGTGTGGTTGTCAGGGCAGCAATGCAGCGGGGCCGCTGTGATGGAAGTGAAATCAGATTTGATGACAATGCAGTAGTGCTTGTCAACAAGCAAGGTGAACCAATTGGTACCCGTGTTTTTGGGCCAGTTCCCCATGAGCTTAGGAAGAAGAAGCATGTGAAGATTCTAACATTGGCAGAGCATATTGCCTGAGTAGATTGTGCATTTCCTGCAGTTTCCATGCTTTGGGATTTTAGGATTCTGTGATGTTAGAAGATGCAACCTGTGTTGCAGGATTTTTGAGGTTAGAATTTTTATACTAAAAAAGATAATATGAATAGGACGCCTACATCATGTTAAACAGTATTTGGATTTCTATTAGTCTTGTGAACAAAATCTGAGGAATTTAATGATGCTATGCGTGAATTTGGTCTTATTCGGAATATTTGGTCTATTTGGCTCTATAGTGCATTGACCATGTTCTGTACTCATAAACTGTAGGAACATGGCCATCAAACCCTGTCTCTTCCCGCTGAATGTTTACAATTAACAATTCCAACTGCAATATGCAAAAGAAGGCGTAGGGTCATCGAGTTGAGGATAAAGTCTATGATTGATTTTATTGTGCATATCTTGGGGTTGAGACCTACCCTGCTGTGATCTAGGAATGCATCTTCAGTGTTTTTTGTTAGCATATGATTGAATGTTTTATCCATAATTGGATATATGATAACACACATGCCAAGTGTTTTTATGATATCACTTAATTATCATTTTGACCACATTAAAGGGTGTTAAAAAAGGGTGCATTTGGATAGATACAGAAGAGGGGATGGAAGAGATGCAGACATAAAATCCAAAGGTTTGCGTACGTTAAATTCCTTTTCTGGTTGAATGTTCGGGAATTTCAAAGAAATGGAAGAACAAACCAACTATTGACATCTGATTTAAACAGATGAATACATCTTTTCATCATTTGATCCTTTTTTCCAAAATGTCAGCTGTATAGCTCTTTCTTGCAGCATCTTCTCCACTTCCTCGATAGGAAGCCCTTTTGTCTCTGGCACTGCAATCATCACAAAAATCAGGCCAACGACTGCGATCATTCCAAACAAAGCAAATGTCCATGATGTGCCGATACCCTCTGTTAGAGACAGGAAGGACTGTGCTACTATCAGGGTTGAGATCCAGTTTGCTGTGGCAGCTATTCCACCACAAATTCCCCTATATCTCAAAGGATAGATCTCAGAGGTAACAATCCATGGCACAGATCCCATTCCTGGAGAATAGCAGATGATGTATAGTGCAAGACCGACCAATGCTAGCCATCCATAGTTGCTTGGGCACCCTTTCGTGTACCAGTCTCTGTGTTCGTTGTGGCAAAGGTCCTTCGTTGTTGAATTTGAAATCAAACAGGCTCCAGGAAACAACTGCAATTAAGACGACAAGTTAGTTCTGAAACAAGTTCGAAAAATGAGGAATTGTATTCTCATGGTCGAAAGGCAAAGAGGAGCTCAAAAACTTCTGAGCCAACACAGACCAGCCCCAACTTAGATGAGTCCCCGTCATGTAAAATGGACTAATATGGGTCTCCAAGTCTTTCAACCATGATGTTATTGCATGCTGTGCATGTGTGAGCACAGATTTTTTGAAAGTGTTTTTCGTCTTCGGCAGGGAACGCAAGGATGGAGGATATGAAATCTACCGTTGTTGGTCTATGTTACATTCAATGTTTACAGTCACTGCATGCATTTTAAAACTGCCAGCTTGTGTGGTTACGGCCTGTCTTGCTTAAGTGGGTATAGTTGCCGAAATGTAAGAAGTATTAAAGAAAAATTTTTAATAAGCTTTTTCTGGCGCATTTGAATATTCTAATATTTTCGTGAGGGTGATTAAGCTGTTTAGTTGGCTACCGAAATTAAACTTTTATTTATGCTGGAGATAAAGGAGAAAGAAGTGATAAATGTCCATAGTATTGCAATGATTAAAAAGAAAATTAAGTTGTGGTTGAAAATTAGCATAGGTAGAATACTCTAAAATATGTATTTCTTAAAGTTTGGATTATCACAATATTTGGGAGGTTTGTTGCCTCATGTCTATGGTCTGATAACCAAATGATTGGCCCCACATGTTGAGAAATTCTGCTTAAAATGTGTTTTGAAAGCCGGGGACTAATTCATCCATGACTGTCATGGATCATCTATGGAAAAGAGACAAGAGAAAGCATGACAAAAGGAAATGCACTGACCTTGTTGGATCCAGAAGCACAAAACCCACAATCGGGAGAAGCTTTCAAGCAACTCATACAGTCCCAGCTTGTAGTGGCTGTCTGGTAATCCGGGCATGTGTGCCTTCCAAAATGGGCTGTCTCTGGCCTGCCAACGTCCGGTGAATGTGTCGAGGTCTCATGGAAAGCAGTTGCCAGGACTCCAAGGGAGATAATGATCCCAATTAGACTGATTATCAGCAGCTTTCTGCGGCCCATCCTGTCAACGAAGTAGATGCTGACAATAGATCCAAAGGCATTGAGTCCGGAAGTAATAAGCGACAGCAGCATTGCAGTCTCATTGGATGCAAATCCAGCAAACTGAACTATGGTGGGACTATAATACATGACTGTGTTGATGCCCACAAACTGCTGAAGCACCTGAAGCCCAACACCTGCAATAAGACCTCTTCTCACTGTCTTGGTCTTCAATAACTGGATGATGTCAACCTTTTTGGCAGATGCTTCCCTGACCTCAACATCCACAGACTCTTGGAGGGCTTGAATCTCTGCCTCCACCTGTTCTTGTGGGTATATTTTCTTTAGAATGGATTTGGCTTCTTCTTCTCTACCCTAAAAGTCAAATATATGTGACAGCAACGAGGCGCATTAGAAATCTAAAGGCTATGTGGAAGAAAATATCAAGCATGTGTGGATTGCCATCAATCATGCCTAACTTCTCGAGAAAGAAGAATGCATTGAACACTGTTTGAAAGGAAGCTAGAGCAAGGGGAAGAACTTGAGTACCTTTCTATACAACCAACGGGATGATTCTGGAAGAAACAGCATCAATACCAACTGTAACAGGGCTGGGACTCCGGCAACTCCAAGCATCCACCTCCATGTTCCATGCACCTTTGTGCAAAATTCATACGTAAATAAAACTAATAGAAGGAAACCCATGAAGCGCTATATATGCATCATATATCGATCAGACATTCACTGTTTCGATCTGCAATATCAGTTTTGTGCTCTTAACTGCCACTACTAGCCCGGATAGAGGGTTGCATCAGGTTGGCATCCTGAGTTGAATTTCCATACAACTTTCACTGTGGATGCATTAGGATAATGCTTGGTTGATGACGGTGTTGAAGATGCTTTTAATCTTGTCCATGTAATATTGATATTTCAATGTAATTGCTTACCTTAGTGAAAGCTAGGTTGATAAGGTATGATAGGAATTGCCCTCCTGTTATGAGAAGAGCATTGGTGCTAACAAGAGCACCACGGATTTTGGCCGGAGAAGCTTCGGAAATGTAGAGTGGGGCTGTCACTGATGCCATTCCAACGCCCACTCCCACTAAAATGCGGCCCAATATGAGCAAAGCAGGGTTTGGAGAAGCTGCCATGAAGATGGCACCAATAAGGAAGAGGAAATCAGCGATCAGGATTGATATTTTCCGTCCAAATCTGTCATTTATCCATCCCCCAACTGCGGCTCCTATGATTGCCCCTGCAACCGCCATGCTAACAATGCTCTCCTGCACACAGTTGATGAATGGTATACACGTGGTTGTTAAAACATCGATGTGATTCATAAGACAGCCAAACGGTGTTAACAGAACTAACGATTTTGTACTGGCTTGAGTGGGTGAAGTTTGTCAATTGAACTAGCCACAATTTTTTTTTTTTTTTGAAAAAAAGAGACTTAAACCCATTCTTTAAAATTCAACTCTAAACCTAATCTAATCTATTTGCTAAAACTTCAACCCTAATCTAACCACATTTCTAAAATTCTGGACTATTAGATTAACAATTGGGGTTGAGAACATGTAAGAAGTTGAACATAATATAAAATTGAACAAAATAATTTCAAAATACGTATAAAATTCAATCGATCAACAAAAATAGTCATAGACAATCTAGAATAAAATTTTAAAATGAATATAAGCAGAAAAAATGAACATCTTGACGCTTTCATACTTAAGCAAATTTGAAAATATAAAAACCGTATGCTCATTGAAGCAGATGAATTCAAGGAAAGAATACTGTGTAGAGAGGCTAGACATTAATATTGCTAAGTAAAAGAAAGAAGAGATTTAAAAAATTAGTTATTTAAAATCGAAACGTTATTTTAAGAGATGAAAAAATCAATTTAAACAGATTAGTCAATCTAAGTTTTACTTAATCCAACCCTAACACTAATAAAATCTAGTTGGTTTAGCTAAGATTGAGTTGAACCTAACCCAAGTTACACCCTAGCCACTACACTCAACAGTGGTTTGTCCAGAAGGTGGTAGTTAGACAGTTACAATACCCTTCAGAGTTCAGACGAAGGCCTCGATAATAAAATAAAAATAAAAACACAGATTGTTGTCTCTGTACCTGTAAAACCGTGCTATGTTCAACTGCTTTGAAATCATCTCGAATGTAAAGAAGCGCACCCGAAATAACACCTGAAATCACACACGTTGATAACAGCATGGCATATCAACAAACAAAAATACCATTTTCAAGACTTTAAATCCATGGCCTGTTGATATTTTTCCATAAAATGGCATCAGTAAGTCAAAACATGAAAATTTGTAAAATTCAAGGTAAAAGAGAACAAATTGCTTCGAATAATGCATGGCCCACATACTTTTTTGTACTTTGATAAATATACAATATTTTAAATATCGTTTCCTTATTATATACTAAAGATATTGCTAAATATATGATGACATGAGTATCAATAAACACAACTATGCAGGTAATCATTGTAGTTTTTAAATTATTTTAGATATTAGAAGATTGATATCATATTATATATATAATCTAACATATTAAATAAGTGTTTTGTGATTAAGTAAAGGTACAATTAAATTTTCTCTAACATCAAACTAAACTGAAGAATAATCTTTTTTCCAATAAAATTATATTTTTACTATTTATATTTGCTGTGGCTTAAATTAATTATAATTTAATTATTTTTGTGCGAAATAAATAGATAATATGTAAAGTATTTTAAATGTTTGATTAGGTTCAAAACATTGAAGAAAATATGTTTTTGGGTTTGCAGACGCACACATGCGAGCCCCTGTTTGGGAGAATCTCGCTCCAAACAAAAGGGAGGGAAGCGCTCCATGAACTTATCATCTAAACATGCTAAGAAAGAAAGAAACAAAGTGACGTCCCAACTCTTTTATATCTCATTAGATCTACGTTCAAAGTCATTAAGATCTTCGTTTCATCATCATTCTCTCTGAAAATCAAATCATGGGTTTTTGATGACATCATGCAAAAGGGCCTCCTCAAAGGGCAGAGGGAAATCTCTTCTCCTTTCCGTCTTAGAAGCCGATTCCTTGAGTTTATCTTAAAAGTGAATATGCACCGTCGAAGACTCCCATGTCATATCCGGTAAAAAGGAAAAGGAAAAGACAAGAAAATAAAGCAAAAGAACTTTCACACCACTATGAATGGAAATAATCAGGCAATTCTTTAAAAACATCACGCTATTCTTGTGAAATAAAAACATGGGTGCTTAAGATTTTCATCTCAAAATGCCATGAAACCACAGAACTCTTCTGCATGAATCTTGCGAGAAGAGAAATTGGAGATTTGAAGCACAAAGCAACGAAAATTCACAGGAAGAAGAGAGAGAAGGATACCTGTGTCGTATCCAAAGAGCAGACCGCCGATTCCAGCTGAAAGTGCAAGTCGAAGAACGTAAGGGTTCGTCCACGCAAGAGAGAAGCAGTCTCCAAAAGCCGACTTCTCGGCTGGGTGACTTGCTCCTTCCATGGCTTGAAATTACAAGGCAGAGTATCTAAAGACGACGAAAACAGCAAAGATATGTAAAGCAAATTTCACTAAGATAATATGTTCTAGAAGGTCATTAATTTCAGCAATGCAGAGAGAGTTGTAGATATGTTATGAGCAGCGAAATTTGCGGAGTACAAGGAAGCGAAAGCATGGAAAGAGTTGGAAGGAAACTAGGAAAGTGAAAATTTATAGTCTAAAAATTGTTCTCTTGCGGCAGCGTACTTGTATCCGGGGTCCCATTGAGGAAGGGATACTTTATATAGGCCACAACTCGTTAATCCAAAAGCTATAATTTGACAGGGATATCTAAAAGTAACGATCCAATTTTGGGGTTTGAAATCTGATGTGATAAATTTTATCTTTTCTTATCATCATTCTTATATTCCTCAGCATCACTTTTTATCCATTTTTAATCTGTAGTTATGTTGTGGCTGAAACGTAAGTGCGAAACGTTTACATCCAATTGTGTTTTTTTGATGGTGATATTTAAGCAATTATCATATGAATTGTGAAGGTCAATAAATTAATTGCATGGACCACCAAAGCATGTGTCCCACTAGCATGAGACAAATCTCCATGTCGCATTATATGTTCTCGGTAATGAGATCACGCTTTATGTTTTCATTATTATCTTCTTTTTCTTCTTTTTTAACTCTGTTTTTGGAAGGTAAAGAATGCAACAAAATTTTCGGATTGCATCCGGTTGATGCCAATCAAACCCTAACCCTGATTCTTAAAATTTAAACCCAATTCTAAGACTAACCCTACTAAAACTCTAACCTAATCTTAACTTAACTCTAAAGATTCAGATTAGGTTTGGACTAACGATTTGAATTACTTTTAATTAATAAAATTTGAATTTTTTTTATCAATTTTATAAATACACGATCTAATTTTAGTTAAAAAGTTTGTATGCTTTGTATATAGATGCATGCATAGATTAATATATTTGTGATAAAAATTAATATCTAACAGCTAAGACTTGAAAAAGATCTACATAATTAATATTGGAATAAATGTATGCGGTCACACTTATCTAATAATATCATGACAAATCCTCCGCAAATCAAGTTGAAATCTGTTGATTTGCAATAACCTCAATACAACATAACCTTGTCTTGAAATCTAATCGGGTTGAACTGTATCCCTTTAAATCCAAATTGTGTGAAAACCCAATCCAAACCTACGCAAAATTGATTGAATTGGTGGGTCTCGGATGGACCCTAACGTCCTCTTCAATCCAAATTATAAAAAATCCCAATCCATACCTAGGCAAAATGGATTGAATTGGTGGGGCCTGGATAGACAGACCCTAAACAAGATACACCGGGTCATGAACGTTGCAAAATAACCGCAAAAGGAGATAAGATTTACCTGGTTCAGCAATTTACCTGCTCCACAGTGGTAAGACTCGTACAATCATGTCTTTTGAGGCCACCATGCTCGGCCATTTATAGTTTTCAAATACATAATTTCAAGATCTTGAAAATATACAATCAAATATTGTGAAAAGATATATTACACACCAACTTGCCATAATAAAAGATATAGCTTAGTTGTCATGATTTCAACACAAATCACTTCTCCGGTTGAACAAACCAGTATGTTGCATTTGTGGTTGATTTAATGGCACGTAAAACTTCAAACAGATTCCTCATGTTCCTGAATTTCTTTTCAAACCCCAAACAGGACAAACCTCAGGGTTGTTGATGACTCGGGTGCCAAGGGGTCATGTGCATGCAAGCTTTGAAGAAGAAGAAAGGAGCAAGGTTGAGGAACACCATAATAGCATTAAAGAAGCGCGACGAAGTGGGAAAGTTAAGGTGATCCAATTGGCACCTGTGTTTTGGCAGACCGTATCGCCTGAGGTGTGCATTTCTTGCAGTTTCCATGCTTGGATTTTAGGGGCCTACGATGTCAAAAGGTGTAATCCATCCCGTGTTGTAGGATTTTTGAGGATGGAATTTTCAGAGTCTTGTGAACAAAATTATAGCAATTTAATGATGCTACAAATGCATGAATTTTTGCCATATTCAGCAGGCAATTGCTTGTAGTTCCAAGGTTTAGTACAGCATATTGGGTCCATTTGGCTTTATGATGCATTGACCATGTTCTGCAATCAGTCCAACCGGAGGAATATGGCCATCGAACCTTGTGTTTTCCAGCTGAATGTTTACAGGCATTGTATCATCCACCCGCGGATAATATAAGGTTTAGGCATCCTTTGATTGCGCATATCTTGGAGTTGAGGACTCTATTCTTGGGTCTTACGGTACATCTTTGGTGTTTTCTGTTAGCATATGGTTGTCTGTTTGGTCCATAATAGGACATATGAGGCACGCTAATACAAATGCCTCATGAATTTTTATGATGTCACTATCATTTTGACCACATTTTCCCTTTTGTTTCTAATGCCCAAAGGGTTTACTGAAGTCTAGTTAAATTCATCACTCGACCAGTCCAGTCTATGGTTAGCTGGATCTCAAAAGAGAACAGGGAAATTGTTCCATTTCAATATTTAACGAAGGCGTGAAATAATGTTCAGAGGATTTTGACCATCCTTGCAAACTCATTAACTAAATGGCTGCATTATACCCAAATGACATCTGTAATCTGTCATTTTTTCTTGATTAAACTACGAAATCCAATATACTTTTGCACGCCCAAGAAAGACCCAAGCCTTCCAAGGGATCTCAGTGATGCACTTCATGACTCGAATTAGCTTGAAACTATTTCTAATCAACAATACCCATAGGACTAACCTTGTATAGGTTGGAAAGTCCATTTCTGATTGAATATACGGCAGTTCCGGCAGTTCTCACAGAAATGGAAGTCCAGAACCAAATATCTGATTTACACTGTTGAGTTCATCTTTTCATCCTTCGATCGATTCATCTTTTCGTCGTTTGATCCTTTTTCCCAAAATGTCAACTGTATGGATCTTTCCCCAAGCATCTTCTCCACATCTTCAATAGGCAGTCCTTTTGTCTCCGGCACTGCAATCACCACGAAAATCAGGCCCGCCACTGCGATCAGTCCAAACAAAAAGAATGTCCATGATGTGGTAATTGCCTCCGTTAGAGACAGAAATGTTTGTGCTACTATCAGGTTTGAGACCCAGTTTGCTGTAGCGGCTATTCCACCACAAACTCCTCTGTATCTCAAAGGGTAGATCTCAGAGTTAACAATCCATGGCACAGTTCCCATCCCTGGAGAAAAGAAGATGATGTATAGCGCGAGCCCAAGCAATGCAAGCCATCCATAGTTGCTTGGGCACCCTTTTGTGTACCAGTCTCTGTGCTCGTCACGGCGGCACATACGCTCTGTCGTTTTATTCGCGAGCAAACATGCCCCAGGAAGCAACTGCAATTAAGACAGCATCAATGTACATGACAAGTCAGTTCTGAAACCAGTTCAAAAGATGCAGAATTTTAGACTCCTGTGTCATCCGATAACCAAATAATTGGCCCACATGTTGAGAAATTCTGCTTAAAATGTGTTTTTTAAGGCCAGGGACTAATTTATCCTTGAATGTCATGGATCATCTACGGAAAAGAGACAAAAGACAGCATAACAGAAGGAAATACACTGACCTTGTTGGATCCAGAAGCACAAAACCCACAATCGGGAGAAGCTTTCAAGCATCTCATACAGTCCCAAGTTGTAGTAGCTGTCTGGTAATCCGGGCATGTGTAATTTCTAAAATGGGCTGTCTCTAGCTTACCAACATCCGGTGCATGTGTTGAGGTCTCATGGAACGCAGCTGAGAGGACGCCAAGAGAGAGAATGACCCCTGTTAGACTGATTATCGCCAGCTTTCTGCGGCCCATCCTGTCAACGAAGTAGATGCTGACTATAGAGCCACAGGCATTGAGTCCAGATGTAATGAGTGACAGTAGTAATGCAGTCCGATTGGATGCAAATCCAGCCAACTGAACTATGGAGGGACTGTAGTACATGACCGTGTTGATGCCCACAAACTGCTGAAAGATTTGAAGTCCCACTCCTGCAATAAGACCTCTTCTCACTGTCTTGGTCTTCAGTAACTGGATGATGCTGATCTTTTCAGCAGAGGCTTCCTTCAGCTCAACGTCCACGGATTCTTGGAGGGCTTGAACCTCTGCCTCCACCTCTTCTGGTGGGTATATTTTCTTTAGAATGGATTTGGCTTCCTCTTCCCTACCCTAAAATTCAGAATTTGGAACAACCAGGCTCATTAGACGCTGTGTTGGATCTTGATTTCCTATACGTGATGACAAGATAGCTATGTGGAAGAAATATCAGGCATACGCGGATCATTATCAATCGTGTCTGTCTTCCCGGGAATGCATGTATTAAAGAAAACTAGAGCTAGGAAGAGGGGGAACTTCAGCACCTTTCTATACAACCAACGGGGTGATTCTGGGAGAGACATCATCAATATAAACTGTAACACGGCTGGGAATCCAGCAACACCAAGCATCCACCTCCATGTTCCAGGAACCTGAACGCAAAAATCATATGTTAATAGAATTGATAAAAAGAAACCATTGAAGCCTTATATATACATCATCAACCCATTCAGTCTGCAATATCAAGTTTGTGCTCTAACTGCCGCCCCTGGCCTGTATAGAGGCATTAGGTTGGCGGCCTGAGTTGAATTTCCATATGACTTTCACCATTGATCCTGTGGGATAACGCTTGGTTTATGATGCTTTTAATCTTGTAAATGTAATACTTATATTAAAATGTAACTGCTCACCTTAGTGAAACCTAGGTTGATCAGATATGATAAGAATTGGCCTCCTGTTATCAAAAAGGCATTGGTGCCGACGAGCGCACCGCGGATTTTGGCTGGAGAAGCTTCAGATATGTAGAGTGGGGACGTCATTGATGCCATTCCGACTCCCAATCCCACTAAAACGCGGCCAACAATGAGCATGCCAGGGTTTTGAGCAGCTGCCATGAGTACGGCACCAATAAAGAAGAGGAAATCAGCAAGAAGAATTGCTATCCTCCGTCCATACTTGTCATTCATCCATCCCCCAACTGCAGCTCCTATGATTGCCCCCGCAAGCGCCATGCTAACAATGCTTTCCTGTACAGAGTAGATGCATGATATCCACATGCTTGTTGGAATGGAGTTGTGATCATTCATAAGACAGCTAAATGGTGTTATTATTTTGGACTAATTTATTCCCCTTGATCTTTAAGGATGGTGGTTTCGGGAGGGTGAGAGGACAAGAAAAGAAAATTCCCCCATCTAAGGGCTTCAGAGTCCATTTTTAAACTGGATTAAACGGGTGAAGGTGGTTCTGCTCTAGCATAGTGCATTGAAATTCCCATAGAGGATGGAAGGAAGGTTACAATACGGATGGTTAGCATGAATTATTATTTTGAGAGGCAAATTTGGTCTTGATGAGGATGTTCTATCTCTGAAACGTTATTATGTTTACATGTTTCCCAAGGTTCTTCTGATATGCATTACATGCTTATTGAGGCTATTGTGGCCATTGTAAAGATGGGGAGTGTCATGTTCATCCAGGCCTGTCAAGAAGAAGAGGTTGGCATGTTTTAGCAGTTTACATAAAACTCTTGAGGGCCCCCACCATCATTACAATATATACATAAAATTCACCTCCACTGAATTTTAGCTGTGATTTCTGTAGAATATCTAGAATTCATGAGTGCAAAACACTTCCTCCAGCTGTTTTTTTTTTTTTTCCCCAGTTTTCTTAGTAAGTTTTTCATTTTCAATTACCTAACTTTATTTTCTGAACTTTGAACCAACAGTAGAAACAATCCGTCACCAAACCTTAAACTACAAACAGGTAGCACATTCAAAAAGCCTGTTCTCACCTGGTGAACCCTTTTATCTAAAAGGTGACTAATGCTTCAAAGTTCAAATGGATACAACGCATGGACAAAAATGCATCCCTATCGACTGAACTTGGCTACAAATTACAAATAAATTTCTGTGCAAGATTGAACGGTTGAGATCGTCCATGGTTGTGATTTATGGGCTATGACTCGTCCTTAGTGGGCTTGTCAATTGGAGGTGGGAGTTGGACTGTTACAGGTGACCTTCAGATCAAGGCTTCATTCTGTTACATCACCTTACCTGTAAAACCGTGCTCTTATCAACTGACTCGAACTCATCTCGAATGTAAAGCAGAGCGCCCGAAATAACACCTGAAATCACGCACATCCAAAACAGCACAAGTCCAAGCGTAAGAAGAGATGAAACAGAATAGATTTAGTTGGAATTAAATAGAAAGAAATAAAAATGATTTTAATGTATAAGAAAATGATGTTAGTAATAAAGTAAATAAATTTAAAATAGATAGGTTAATAATAAATAAAAATATAAATAATGATTAAAAAAAGTAAGATTGCTATAGAAAAGTATGTGTGAATCAACCTTGGCAAATGAATTCTCTAGATAAATTTATGTAAATCTAAGCAATTCCATCCAACCAATCAAACCCCGGCGTGATTTTGATATAATGCAGATATTTACAAAATAAATAAAATTTTAAATGAAAGATATAAGTGATAGTTATTATTATTATTATTATTATTATTATTATTATTGTTATTAATAAAAAAAAAAGTAAAGTTACTGGGTATCTTAACTTTACACGCGGCAATCTAAACACACCAAAAATTACTGTAGAGGGTGCATTTGATTCTCTGGAAGAATAATACCTTCGAGTTTGGTTTATGAACCTCATCTGCACCTTTACAAAGTTCCATCTAAAGAATTTTTTTTTTCTTATTGGATATGCAAATATAGATAAATTGACACCTATATTACTCGAATAACATGACTCCCACGTCTCGGAAAGTTAGGCGTAAAAAGAAGCACATTTAAGGAAAAAGGAAAGCCATTCCGGATTCGATTCTTCAAAATCCACAGGAGTTGAGGAAAAGCAATCACCGCATTTGGGTCGATCAAACAGGATAACCATTCAATAATTCAACGTAGAAAAGACAGATGATAAAGGCGTAGAAGTTATGGAAATCATCATTACTATTGTATACATCCTATTGCATCGTTTCACACACAGACACGGTTTTGAATTACAAGGATTAATCAACGGAAATACCGCTTCACAGATGCTAAATCCATGGGCTGTTGATATGATATGTTTCCTTAAAACGGTATCAGTACATCTAAACACGGAAATTTGTAATATACGAGCTAAAAGAGAATCCAGTTGCTTGGAAATATAGTTTTCTTATTGTATTCTAAATATATAGCTAAATATACGATTCTTACGAGCAGCAACGCAAAAGAACTATGAAGATAATCTAGCTAATATTAAAGATATTTTACACATTAAAAGATCAATATTGTATAATATAACATATGAAATAATTATTTTATGATTAAATAAAGGTATCATAAAATCCCCACTCACATCAAACTAAACTGTAGGAATTTTTTCAACAAAAGTCTTTTTTTATCATTTGTAATTGATGTGGCTTAATGGAATGTTTAATTAAATTAATTTTATACAAAATAATTAGATAATATTTAAAATATTTTAATGTTAAGTTAAATCTCTATTTGAAAAAAGGTAAAAATTTTCAAAAGGAAGAAAAATTAAAATCCTAAAAAAAAGAAAGAATGTTATGATATAAAAGGTAATCACTAAAAATAAAATAAACAAAATAAAATAAATAAAAAATAAAAAATAAGGATAATAATTAAAAATATAAATAATAACAAGAAAAAAAGTAAAATACTTGAATTGCTAATGTGTCATGTAAATTAAAATAGAGTGAAAAAAAAAAGATGAAAAAGAGATTTCCTCCGTACCAAACGTGCCCTGAGCCGAAAAAAATCGATTAACCTTTCTTTAGGGTTTCCAGACACACCCGTGCGAGCCCATGCTTGGACGGTGTGGCTCCAAAGAAAAGGGGGCTGCTACATGAACCTTTAATCATTGAAAGGTGGGGAAGAAAGCGATGCCGCAAGTCTTCCGTATTTTATTAGATCTTGGTTCAAAGTAATTAAGATCTTCCCCTCATCATCATTTTCTCAGAAAATCAAATCTTGGTTGCTGCAAGCATCTGCCAGGTGGCGTCAATGTCAAAGGAAGAGAGGCAGCCCCGCACTCCGCGGAATACCGAGGTAAATCACCAGTTCCCGATATGCTTGGATGTCCAAGGAGTATCCGAGTCTTGCTCAACAGGTGGGTCTTATCATTAGTAGGCCATGAACCAATCGTCAATTACTGCGAAAATTCCTCTCACCCAGTCACGCAATTGGTCTACAGTAAAAGTTTTAGATCACTTTTATTTCCCTTAGAAAAACCTGGCTAGTAGAGTTCGTCTTAGCAATGAATATGCACCATCCAAGACTCCCACGTCGTATCCGTGATGAGGGGTCCACCTCCTTACGTGATCCTTACACATTCACATGGCTATGTCAATTACCTACCATTGCACCCCGGTAGTCATCTGCCTCATACGCAACTCGAAAGTAGACAGAAGGTAGGAAAAGGCAAAAGGGTAAAAGTGCTTCATATTCAGGCAATTCTTTAAACCATCACACGATTTTTGTGAAATAAAAATATGGGCGTCTAAGAAAAAGAACTTTCAGATCACTAAAAGCAAATATTCAGGCGGTTCTTTTAAACACCGCGCTATTTCTGGGAAATAGAAATATGGTTGATTAAAAGTTTCATCTCGAAGTAACAGAAAACGATTACTCGTCTGCAGAAAGCTTTGCAAGAAGAGGAATTGGAGATTTAAAGCACTAACCCACAAAAATACAAAGGAAGAAGACGAATAGAAGGATACCTGTATCGTAGCCAAAGAGCAGGCCGCCGATTCCGGCAGAAAAAGCCAGTCGAAGAACATAAGGGTTCTTCCATGTAAGAGAGAAGCAGTCTCTGAAAGCCGATGTCTCGGCTGGATGAATTGCTCCTTCCATGGCTAGAAATTAGAAGGCAAAGTACCTAAAGACAAGTAAAAGACCAATACTAACTTGGATAATATATAGAGTAGAGGGTCATCGACTTAGACAATACAGCGAGAGAGAGAGAGAGAGAGAGAGAGAGAGAGAGAGAGAGAGAGAGAGAGAGGTGGAAATGCAAGGAGACAAGGAAGAGCAAGCATGGGAAGTATGGGAATCAGAGTGCCATTTATAAAGGCGAAAAATTGTAGGAGAATTTGAGAAATTACACCATCCTCGACCCTCCAGCAACGTACTCGAGTTCGCTTCCGCTAAAGTGGCCCCACGTTAAGCAATCCATGCCTTTTGTGTTATGGGTCCCACAGAAAATGCACTACTTACATTATTTGATATTGGCCACAGCTATCTTTAGTCCAAAAGCCATAAATCGACGCTGACAGCTGAAGGAGACGTCCAATTTTGGGCCTGAAAAAACCTATGATCGGTTAATAGTAAACTGTAAATACACTACGGTTGTAAATAGTAAATAATATAATATTTATTTATTTTGTATATTTTTAACAACTATGTTTTTTTCTCATTATCATTTTTGTCTGTTATCTTTATTTATGTTCTAGTTGATCCGCTGATATCATTTTGCATTCTCATTTTTATTTCTCCCTCCTCAGTAACCGTTCAAACACGCCTATCCAATTTTTTGTGGTTCCAGTTTGTTGGGTCTCACTTATGAAGTTGGCAGTGGCTCAAAGCTCTTCAGAGACTCAAAGAAATAAAATCCCGACCGTCCATTTTGAGACTCTTTCAAAATTTCAATGGCTGTCTATTCATATTGTGAGCAGAAGATCAACGGTCTGGATTATTAAAAGGAGGGCCTATTCCTTCCCAATCCAAGAATAGATACCGTCCGAGGGTGGACTGCGCTGCAGAGCACTGGGTCTGCTGGTGCTGGCGGACCCGTTTTAGTCATCAGTCAACGACGCTTGTCGTTTAACCTTTGAACGCTTGTATTTTGCAGCTGCGAGCAGAGACCCCCCTAATTTTTTTAGAATGAGATAAGCATGATATCTGTCCAAAAACGAAACCTGTCCAGATTCTCCAACCAAGAAAAAGACAATCCCCTCATTTTGAGCAAAATAACCCATTTCTAACCCTCCAATAAATGCCCGTCAAACCTATCGTTGGTAATAAAATATCAATCCCTAGTTTTGTTGCTTATGTTGTCGCA
>JAYJMB010054003.1:0-12738 GCA_036873735.1 Pouteria campechiana
TTCACTTCCATCTTCTTCCTCTCAATCTGTTCTTCTTTTTCCCTGAAAGCTGACAGGGCCGACCTCGACATCTCCTCCTCTTCTCTCTCCCCACCTCCTCCATCCCCCGTCGGGCTCTCTCTGTAGCTGTTCGTGCCCTTCACCTTCACCATCTGTTGCTGATCCCATGACTGCTGCTTCTGCATTTGCACTGGCGTCTGCATCTCTCTCTCTCTCTCTCTCTCTCTCTCTCTCTCTCTCTCTTCTCTTTTCTTTCTTTTGCTTTTCTTTCTTTTGTTGGTGAGAAGATGATGAACTGCTTTCTCCTGTTGCATGTGCTTATAAACATTCCCGGCTTTAAAGGGTGACAAGCAAACTCCACAAAAGTATTAAGAATCATGGGAAGTTACCAAAATGCCCTCTTTTTTTGTGCCTCATCATTGTTCGTGGCAGGGGAGTTTCTTTGATGCTCTGGATGTGTCTAATGCTTGACCCACAGTTTCCTAGAAATGATGCATTTCGTCCGCCTTAATTTGAAAAACAAAAAAAAAATAAAATCGCTCAACTTTGGAATCCGCAACTGTACCACCAACGGTTGAGAGTACAAGATTCGGGTTGGTTGAACAACCCTATCCTCCCATTTGGGGCCCCTTGGATTAGTGAATTAAGAAACCAAGGATTATTTTCCATAACTGCCCAATAAATGAATGTCAATCATATGCTCAGCTGACCAAAGAAGTATAATGTTTAACGCAGATTAGATTTTAAATTGTTCACATTTCTTGGACGGTTCAATCTGAATTGCTTGCCCGATAAGCATGCAATTTTTAAGTGCCGCCACCATAGGATCAGAGATTCTTTGATATGTTAGCTGTATAAAGAATCACTTGAATGTGTTTTACTCTTAATTAATTTCTTATCACAAATAATCATTGAGGTACGTGAAAGGAAGATATATTCTTTGCTGTCAACATTACTCCAAGCACATGATACGCGACAGCTAAATTTACAGTGTTGAATTTGTAGCTTCAGGAAATATGGAAGTAATTTTTCTTATCTTATGATAGATTTTTGCATTTTTTGTTGCTCTTTTCTAATTGGAAAATCTATCGTGGGTCCTTTTTCGGTAGACTAGTTGCTTTCTTTAGTTGGTATCTTGGCAATTTCATGTAACAGCTATGGTCTGACAAGTAATTCTAACATAATATCTATGGTACAGAATCCAAGCCATTCATTCCTTTTTCCACCGGCAATCTAGTAAGTGTTTAATGATCCAATTAATTCTCCATTCACCCACAAAAAAATCATGATGATAATATTATACAAATCTCTTCAAAATCCCATAATTTTATTTGTTTTATAGTTGTCTCACTATTTCTGTCCCCACTGAAATAATTATTTGGACCACCATCTTGGTGGCCCCCACAAAACACCCTTCATGGGTGTCTATCTTCAAGTTTTTCATGTGTTGTGGTTCACTCATTTCATCTGATAAACAGGGTGGATCTCCCACAGACATTATGGTGAATGGCCCCAAAATGCAAGACAGCACAGAAACATGAGGCGGGTTGACCCTACCCGGATAGATTTTCAATATTTATCCACACACATGCCCACAAATGATTAGAAGAAGATGAATGTGTTGCTGGTGAAGCAGAGAAATGAATCTTAACGTGGAAAAATCCAAACATATGGATGGCGACAGGATGCCATTTCTCCTGAGAACCTTCAGGCTTTCAGTTTCTTTGGAAAGGAGAGGGTGATTTAGTTGAAAGGTCCAAAGGAGTACTAGTAAATCTTCTATTTCTATGAGCCAAGAGTGCTTAGGATTGAAGTCTTGCCATGGAGTAGACAGAAAGGGCTCACCTACACATGGGAGGGAGCCGTGGTGGCTAAGACTGAGTAGGAGGAGGGCAGCTACCTTTAACTAATTTATCTACCTCTTCAACTGGCATGAAATACAGCCGCCCGTACTTTTATCAATCTCTGCAAATTTTTTTTATGGGATTGACCACGATGTATGTTTGCTATTGGAACTAAAATGTGACCACTACTGTGGGGTATATGATACATTGGTACAAGCCCATTGTAAATTCTCATTAAATACACTATTAACTAGCATGCCAAAAGTCCATGGATTTTCCAGCGCTCAAGCCCTTTATTTTTTTCGAATGATTAAGGCGTCTCTCTAGAGAATGATTCAAACTGCACATTCCAAGACCAGAATCAGAAGTAGGTTTTTTCTTTTATATGTAGCACTTCAACTTTCAATTGAGCCTCACTTTCCTATCTTGTCTGCCATCTAGCCTTCCAGCTGACACTCAACCTCCTTGTCATGTAGCAAACTACTCCTTTAAGTTTGTTGCACTAAAAAACAAACCATTTTTTGGATGCAGATTACTTTTGGATGAACAAACGATAAATCCGGCATGTCCCTCGTTACTTGGCATTTTCTAGTTTATATATCTTTTCTGAGAGTTTTTGATGGTGTTGCTTTTTTTGAACATTGCATGAAGAATAGTTACAAAAGCTGTTTTTGTGAATGAAGTTTTATGTTGTGGCTAATAAGCCCCTGACGGGCCACCACGAAGTTATTTGAACAGTATTTGTTGAGAGAGAAAAGTCGAGATTAGTGCAAATCTTTTTATAGCTTTTAATTCCAAAAATCCAGCTCATGGACAATCATGTGTCCAATCTTACCTAGCAATTAATTGCACCATGCAGCTTTCTATTTGGACGTAGACATCACATGGGCTGTGCAAATGGAAAATCATCCCAATCCTGCTCTAATTAATTAAAAGGAAGACGATCGTTAACGTGAGAGTTGTCAACCCGCATGCAGCACAAGATCCTAGACACATGCAAGGTAGGTATTGTATGTGGCCTCACCCAATAATTTGGGATCATTTGCCTTAGCTCAACACAAGACACATTCAAGGTAGGTTTTGTTTAAGGCAAATGTGGCTTCCCAAGATAGTAGCGTAGTAAAGGCAGCAACTTCCACCATTATGCCAACGCTTATCTTCATGATAAATTAAAATAATATAAAATTATTTTTAAAAAAAAATCATTTTTAACAATTTCCTTTTGCGCGTCTTTCAAATATTCTCGCGAGAAGCCCTAATGTCAGGTAATTTGAAAAAGTATTTTAGCATGTTTTTGAAATTATTAAGATATATTCCCTTTCTTCCTTTTCTTTTGACTCTAATCCATCCTATGCAAAATTAATCAAAATATAAGCTATAATCTTATTATTTTGTCAACGCAATAAAGTAAATCTGCAATTTATTAAAGTTAAGCCGCGACCCCATTCCCGAGTTCTGCAAAAGGAGTGCCACTGCTCAGCTGTTTCCCACATAATGAGCATCTTGCTCTGATTTTCACCATGGCTTGGCTTTATGGTGCCAGTAACATTTTCTGCACGGCTCATATGTTAGATTTTCTAATCTCCCGTGATGCATGATAATCTTCTGACTGGAACGTTAACTATAGACTGGGAATTGGAGCCAACCAAATGAAATTCCCAACTGTAAATCCCAATTCAGATGTATTAAGAAGAAAGTCAAAATTTTCAGCTGATTTGATAGGTGAGTCATCTATTTGGTGCGTGTTAGGTTGACATCTGAACTTGAAATTAGCCAATTTTATTTTAATCTTATTAAGAAAATTCACTCATTCTGCCAGGGGGACGTTCGGGTTACAGTAGAACTGAAAGCAGGTGTTTGCAAACAGTTAAGGGATTTTTGACATGACACCTCTCCATTCCAAGTTCCCAACATGAGGGGGGCAATGTTGTCTTTAGAAAACCACCCCCTTTTCTCCTTTGTAAACAGTAAGATTCCATTTAAATCCTTTATAAAGCATCCAAAGGAATAAAGGGAAGAAGAATCCGCCCACCAGTTTGGACAACTACAATTGATGATTTTAAACGAGTGGCTTAAAGAGGTGGGCCACTAGATGCAACCCTTGATATATGTTCTTAATCTCCTATTCTCCCATTGATGGTGATGATTGAATTACGAGAATGATGTTAATGTGATATAAGGAGGTACGATTTCAGTGGAATAAAGTAGATGGTCCACCCATCAAAATCTTAGCTAGTTGGTTTAGCTGAACCTTACAAAAATGGAATAAAGAATGACTTAATTATCCTCTTTTATTTCGCCAGTTTATCCCAGTACTGGAATCATGTGGGTTAAAACAATAGCATGAGAGATCAGAGATTTGCATGGAAGTGCAAGGGGTACTTAGATGGACTTAGATGATTCATGATTATTCCATTGCGAAGTATCCCAGGTGATTAATGATTATAATCAAGCTGTTAAAACATAGAACTGCATCAGATCATCTGTGGAAAAAGGAGATAATTAGATTATGAAAGAATCAACTTGTGGCAAGAAATTACAACTGCACATAAGGGAGAGTCGGCGACAGGGGAAAGTTTGGTGAAGGACAAAGCTCTCCTCAGCTATCTTTAATAAAGTTAATTAGGAATTTTCTTTTGAAAGTAGAATGTATCATGTGTTTTATATTGAAAATTTAGGTAGATGCTACAAGAAGCGCATCAAATTTGCATGAAACACAGCTAATAATCACTCGTTCTTTTTAAAATAATATATGAAGAGGAACAGAACACACTTAAACGAAACAGTGAGAAAAATTGCTAGCGAAGATCCGCTAGGAAGTTTTCCTCTCTCAGCTATCTATAAAAATAGGGAAAAAAAGAGAAGAATGATTTTACCTTTTACAAGCAATTACTTCTTAAGCATTTTTATTGCCAAAATGTTCAAAGGTTTGTCAAAGAAGATTTTACGGTAGAACCGTCTGGTCTACAAAAATAGGTAAGCTTGTCATGCAGCTCTCACTGTGCCACAAGCAACTCTATTGTAGTTTGCACTCTTCTTCCACGGTGCAAAAGAAAATATACAGCGACTGGATTTGTGGCTAAGGAAAGAAAGACTCTTTTGGCTATTTGATGTGGGATTAGAGAACCTTACCATGAATAGAGTTGTTCCCCACCAAAATCTTTACTCCCTTTTAGGAACGGTATTCAGATATCAAATGGATTTCTTCCAAAGTAAAGTGTAGCATTCTCCTCCCACCATCTTCTTATTGAAAATTTTAAATTCTTACTTTTTCTTTAACCTTTGCTTCTGTAGCTTGCATTCTATAATTAGGCCATCAAAGGATTCATACTATATCCATCTAGTAGTATTAAAGACATAATAATTAATCCTTTAATTTCTTGCGAGAACAGGGTAGCCCTAGAAGAGTTATCAGCAATTTGTTGTCATAATTCAGCTTGGTTATTTCGTGTTATTCATGGTGTATATGGAATTGATGGGTTCAAATTACAGGACTTGGAAAACACCGGCTTTAGAAAATTATAAGTGGCATCAAGGTTGAGTTGCTCTGGGTCAAAGTTGAAGTGAGTAAATGTTTGAGCAAATGGTGTGTAAGAATGTTTGAACACACGGCAAGACTTTCTTCCGATTTTTGGAAAAGGTCAAGAAGCTGATCTCACACTTATAGATTATTAATTGAAGCCGTCTATTTCATTGGATGTGAATTTAATGAAGGTGAATTTAGTGGAATTTATAAATTCAATGAAAGAGACAGCGAAACACCAAATGTCATTTCATGATATTCGTTCATTTAAGTACCTAAAATGCATCCAATTGAATGATTTCGGTTTCTTTCTGGAATGCACAATTTCAAATTCTAGTAAACTTTTTTTTTTTTCAAATTTACCTAACTTTTTATTTGAGATGTTTTGTAAAGAATATTTTCGAACTGATTTTGATGGAACCATTGGAAAAAGCACTGGTTCTGTAGCTGATACACTTTTCAAAACTTTGGACACATCTTATTCTAAGAATGTCACAGAAATTATTTAATTGGTTGTTATAAGATTATATGATGAATCATTCTCCAAATCACTTGAAGATGATACGAAAGTAACTCTTGATTAGGAAAAATCTAAAAGGTTGACCTGCTATGAAAACTAATCAACAATGTGAAACACTTAAATTGTACATATTGATAAATTATAGAGAAAATTATTGATATGTTTAATGACCCGTAGTCACATTGTTGAGGCTCTGAATCATTAGGTATTGTTCACTCTAGATCACTAGAGTCCTTACGGCTTTTTCCTTTGTGTTTTTTCACTCATACAACCCTCGTAAAAATCATCTTAACAAGTTTCCACGAGGCCAATGTACCTAAATCGGGATTTCCCACTCACCTAGTAGTGTGGGATATCAAAATCCACTTCCCTTGGTCTCTAGCATCTTTGCTAGACACACTATCATTCCTATATGACTGGGGTTGACTTTAATATAATTTATAATGACCTATGACTACATTACACATTTGCTATTCACGACTTTATTTTTTTTGTAGTTGTTGGTTATACAACATTCACAAAAGGTATCTTCATAAGTTTCTACAATGCCTACATGTATAAACCACGACTCTCCCTCAATTGAACAACAATGTGAGATATCACAATGTGAGCGATTTATATTTTTTAAGTCAAAAAATGCAATGATGGACAAATTCTTAAGATTGCTACTTGTCCGAGGCTAAGAAATTGAAGCAAAGGTTGTTTGATAAGTTAAAAAAATGTGTCACATGCAAAAAGGTCCAATTAAGAGATGTTATAATTAATCTATCATATGACTTGCATTGAGAGATGTTACCACAATTAATTAGTTGTTTAATAATTTTCTTTAGGTAGAGTCTAGCTTTGGTCATCCATACTCCATGGATCACTTAATTACATAAGGTTAACCATGTTGGATTAGTATACTAAAGAGTTCAAATTAAGAATCTGAATTTTTTATCATATGGGAGGATGGTTTTTTTTTTTTTTCTAGTCTACTACGATTTTTTTTTAAATTTATATTTTTTGGAATACCAGTTAGAGTCTTAATATAGTTTCAATAAAATCGAGTAGGGTAGAACTAACGATTCAAATGTTGCGGAGTTGGTGGCCATTTCGGACAATCCATCTCATTTCCTACCACGTAGATGAAGAATGGTTCAAATCAAAAAGAGAAAGGATGATCTGAGCAGCTTTCTTCATGCGCGTTTGAATGTGTCAAAGACAAAAACAGAATGGTTTGGTTTGGAGGTCTGGCGTGGTCAACACGTGGAGGTGACTCTCTACCCATGTGAACCGCTGCTATCGTGATACTCAGGCAGGCTAAGAGCAACCATTCAAAGACGGTCTGTGGGGACGCCCACCACCATGCTTTATTGACTACTCCCATCAGCTGCAACGATTAGTCCTGAGACCCATGATTAGGAATTGATGCATTGCACATATAAAACGCTTGTGCGACATAACATGGACTCTCTTACTCTGGGCCACCATTTACTGATTCATTTCTTCCCACCCACAGTCCCATATATCAACAGCGGGTCTGTTTGGCTACACCGCATAGAAATTTTCTTTTTATATCATTACCCAAAAAAAAGTCAAGGGGTATGATTATTTACATCCATTTCTACATTTATTTCTTAGTTTACATTTGTTAACATCATCTTTCATTTCTATAATATATATATATATATAATATTTGTACTGCCACCTAAATATATTTTAACCTATCGGGAAATAAAAATGAGACGTCATCTGGGTTACTTACCCTAAGCTACTTCAGAAAAATTTCTCAGACACACTTCAAGCATCTAAACAATGTTGGACTCCTACTTATGCTACCCGGGTGTCGAGAATCCTACTGCAATCATATGAAAAAAAAAAATTACATATGAGAATGATGGCTCAAAATTAGGCAAAATAGAAAACCCAAGTGGCGGGCATAAGAAATACTTAAAAATTAGTGTGGATAGGAGCATGGAACTTGGTAGACATTAACTTTGCAATTTTGATATAATTTAAAACATTACTAAGTGTAGAAACCTCTTGTTACAAACGGCGGCTCCTCAAACTCACAAGAAGCTTAATGAAATAGAGATTGCCTGATATACGGCCAAAAGCCCAAGATAATAGCCTCCTAAGAAGATTGGTTCTGAGCCCAAAAACTAGCTCTAATTGAAAGCTGTGTTTAGCCGAAGCCTCAGGCGAAAATGCATCACCAATCCAACCGAATTTGCTAAATTGGAGAATGTTTTAACAAGATTGAAGTTGTTTATCATATTTGTCTTCACATATACTTTTATGATACTAAAAATCACTTTTTTGACACTGTTCTCATGTCTGAGACGTGCATCTTCTATGCATAGAAATTCTGTAGATGATTTTGAAGCCACTGCTTTCTCCAAGCTTTACCACTTTGATGAACAAACTTATTCTTTAGGGATCTCATTATTGGCTGAAATTTTGAAAGAGACTTTTGGCAAAAAAAAAAAAAAAAAAAGGGTACGTATGCTATAACTTTTAGCAATGAAAGACACTTGAGCAAATGGCAAGCTTGAATTGCCTAAAACCATTCTCACCCGACAAATATGGGGGCCTTTGTAGAGAGCCTAACTTGATTCGAGTGTATTTGCTAATGTTAATCAAATCAATTTTCATTCCATTTGTTTGTTCTGCATTTTTAATTTCTCCAGAGAAATTAAAATATCATATTTTTGAAGGCTTGTTGAAGCTACAGAAATTACTAAAAATAATTAAATAAAAGCAATTCATATACACAATATATTGTTTGTCTCTATATGCATATAACTATGAAAAATAGATGCAAATATTATGATGCTTTGCAACATTGTATCCTATTTCAAGGATTCGGCTATGATTCCTTTCATTCGTTCTTGCTTAGTTTGTCAAAATTACTTGATTCATCCCATGAGATAGAATAAATAATGGCAAATTCAAAATGGAAAATGAATATTTATTTTGAACATAAACGATAACAGGCATAAAAATTTTTAATGTAAAATTTGCGCTAGGGTTTATATGCCTAAGGTATACATTAATAGGCCAATTGGTGATGGGCCTTGACACCCCAAAATCTTGTGCTATGCTTAAGAAATAAAGTGATCATTTAAGTAATTGTCGAGCATTGCTAACCAGTAAAGTGTCACCCAATACCTACCAGTTTAATTGCCACCGCATGGCTTACAATAACAAAGACAAAGCAGGCATTTGGAAGCTACCGAGATATGGAAAAGATAATACTTTTTCATTCAAGAGACAAAGTGTGCTCAAAAAGCTTCTCCGACAATGGGATCAACTAATTACTAATTTTCATATTTAATTATTGTAATTAACAGCAATTAATTACAAAATGAATGCTTTTGCCCCTTGGATCCCCCAAAATGATTGAATTCCGTGTGTTTGGATAAGGCCTGCATTTGAAAAAGCTTCCATTTAACACTTTTATTTTAATATCAAATGTGCATTATAACTACTTTCAATAACCTTGTTTTATCTATACTATGAATACTTTTAATTATTGTCTTTTATTTTTTTATAAATATTTTACTTTATACCGTCGTTTCTTATTTTGCTAATATCATAATTTACAGAAAAAATTTTGTAAAATAAAATATATCATTCCTTCTCCTTGGGAGGCATGTTTTGACACACGATGTGCCAATAGCATTTTTATAATTTTGAGCCGTGTTGGATCTTCCAACGTGCTGTCAGTCAATGAAAGGCACCTCAACTCATGGATGATGTGATTTGAATGGAACATTGATTGATGCGTTGTGGCCTGAACTTAGAACTCGTCTGTTTGCAGTGGCAAGCTATGGAGGAAAGTGTCGACAAGCCACCTAATAGTCAAAGAAAACCAACTAATCACGTAACATTTATAGCCATTGTCGGTGCAAGTTAGCATTTCTTATAAGCGGAATGGAGGCAGTCAACTTTACCACGCCGTCATGTTTCACATGGTTGAAATGCACCACTTGCAAGAGCTCCCATTTCGTCGACGAGAAATTACCATTATCTTTCTGCAAATGTGCCGGATGGCTGACATTTTGTAAGAAAAGATGATTTTCTAAATTTCAAATAATCAAGTGAAAATGTGAGAAGTGGGAGATTGGTGGTAACAATGGGTAGGGGCTTGGATGAGAAGAGAACCAAATAGATTGGCAATACTAAATTTCGAGTGTGAAGCAGGCGTCCCCATTTCTTCTCTTTCTTGCTAGTTCTGCCTGGCAGCCTCCAAAACGAGGGCTCCGCACAGTGCACGTAGATTGATTGATATGCCTTATACATATGCCTGTAAGAAGGGCTATTCAATTGGGTGGCACCTCTCTCAAGCACTGACCCTATAGATATTCAAATTTCAAAGAAGCTGGCAAAGAGGAAACAAGATTTGAAGGAATCTAACAAAGAGTAAGCAAGAAGGTAACCCAACTTCCTCATGGTTTCTTCTTTGGTCATCTTTTCTTGCAAACATACCCACTTATTTGGGAACCGAGATGGTGCACTTTTCTGCCATTTGATTTCCAAGAATGAAAAGCCACTGAATCCAGTTCATGGAATTTGATTTCTTTCAGATATGTTCTCTGTAAACGCAGTAGCAGCAGCAGTTGGATTGGCTGTTTTCATTGGATGGAGTTATAAATCTATCCGACCTCCCCGTCCAAAGGTCTGTGGTTCTCCAAATGGTCCGCCTGTTAATTCACCCAGAGTCAGGCTAAGCGATGGAAGATATCTGGCTTATAAAGAGAAAGGAGTGCCCAGGGAACGTGCCAAGCACAAGATCATCATTTCCCATGGCACTGGTGACTCCAAGAACTACTTCGTGCCGGTTTCTCAAGTGAGTGAAATTCTCCAGTTTTCATTGTTGGAATGGGAATCATCTGATGGGTGGGTCTTTTAAGAAATTGTTGAGTGTTTGAATCCATTTTGATCAGATCAATGGCAGCACGGGCATGGAATTTGTATTGATTTATTTAGTCTGATAGCTTAACAAAAGCAAAACTGGCAGCCAATATGAGATGCCATCATCTGAATCATCAACCTTCAGATATCTACTGCATCTTCATCATTGGTTTTTTGGGGAACTTTTTTTAGCAATCCTCAATGCTGTTTAGATGGATCCTATTATGAAAACTATGATAATTATCCTAGCAGGCCAGACTATAGCTTGATTGAGCTCACAGCCGTAGTTATTATATGTTAGTCTCAGAGGAATTTAGCAGATCTTCACAATTAATAACTTAATGCATTAGATTACAACTGTTTGTTGAAATGTTCCACAAGGGATGAATCGTGATAGAATTGATTATAATCAGTAGCCATCTTAGAGAGAGCTTATAAAGAACTAAAATGAGTTTATATATAATTACAAAAGGATGAAAGTTGAATGACTAGAGTATTCTCATCCTATAGCTAATGGGTAGGTTCCATCCACCATGTTGTATTGAAATCCTGTCAGGCCTACTATTCAGACCTCAGTTGTATAAACTGATAGTTCTTTGAATCCCAGGAACTGGTTGAGGAGCTGGGCATCTACCTTCTATCCTTCGACAGAGCTGGGTACGGAGAGAGTGACCCAAATCCAAAACGATCTGTCAAAAGCGACGCACTGGACATTGAAGAACTTGCTAATCAGCTGGATATCGGACCAAAATTCTTTGTGATTGGAATCTCAATGGGGGCTTATGCTACTTGGAGCTGTCTCAAGCACATTCCACACAGGCATGATCCTCTACCCATCCTTTGTTTAACTAACTCTCGAAGCTTGCTAATACAATTAGCTCCTTGTCTGTTTGTCTCTAAAGTCATTTCCTTGTAGGTTGGCAGGAGTGGCATTAGTAGTTCCAGTTATTAATTACTGGTGGCCTTCCTTACCTGCTGATCTATCTAAAGAAGGCTTGAAAACACAGATCACACAACATCAGTGGCTGTTTTGGGTTGCGCATCATGCTCCTTTCCTCTTGCATTGGTGGATGACTCAGAAATGGTTCCCCTCAGCGGCCAATGTAGCAACCGACCCAAGAACTACCAACTGTCAAGACCGAGAAGTCATCCACATGTTGGCGGCAAATAGGCATGCTCAGGTAGCTGCCACTGCTAATGCTTCCCATATCTGATGTTGTCATTTTGATTGCATTATTCGATTGGATTTATTTAATCAATTGAATCAAGTGAAAAGTCCAATTTGCAATTATCTATGCTGGTATTGAGGAAGTAGCCCCACAACCCAAGTTAAATTCATTTCAAGTTCCAATTGGATATTCCGCGTCTGCTTTGGGGGCATGCTCTTCCCTCAATATAAATACAAAAGAAAAGTTGAAATTTTAATTTTCACATGATTAATGTGTTGATCATGGAATCGTTTTATATTGTATCAGATTAGCTCACCTTGGAATTTAAAAGGAAATTAAATACATGATTTCAAAGTGATTGCTTCTTTCCTGCTGATATCTTAAGAGCCTAAATCTACAAGGGATGAACTCTTCACATGTGCTCTTCGTTGTTCTCAACTCGAGCATGAACAACTTCATTAAAAAATGACAGTTAAAATGTGGGTAAATGTAGGGATATTTCTATGAGAGAACCAAGTCTCCACGTATCTCTTTACACCATTTTTGTCTATTAGGATCCTGAGAAAACCATAGCCCATAAATCATGTGCGATTCTGCTCCTTCCATCTGCGATGTCAAAATGATTCTGTTGCACTTGCATTGCTCATGATAATCACCACATACATTTTAATTCTCTCATATCTAAAAGCTCAATTTTATTTACCTGATGTCTGAATGAATTGCTGGGTGGCAGTGATTCATCCATGTGGATCAGTAGCACTGCCTAGTGCCTAGATTTGGGGG
>JAYJMB010054003.1:12838-26104 GCA_036873735.1 Pouteria campechiana
ATTTGAAGTTTTGCCTAGTCCTTCCCACCCACATCATACATGCTTGCAATGAGGATGAGGCTTCTGCAATTGTAAACCATATTACTAGAATATCGAGGAATGATCTATGTACCGATTCGCATATTAGCCTAAAAAATTCGAGAGAAAAGCAATTCCATTCTGCCATTTCACCGAGCATTTCGCTAGGTCTATATGAAAAAATGGTCAAGAGATGAGCATCAATAAGTTACTGTCTTGGTTTCCAAATGTAACATACACCAAAAACCGTTCAGAGTATTTCCTTACGAGAACATGCGCATGGGGTCGTGGACCACCCAAGCGCGAAGTGTCATATCAAGTCAGATGATCCGGGCCTGTATGTGCATGCGGAGTGGGGTTCATCAAACAAAGTAATACTCATTAGGGTTTTTCCATATCGCTTCTATTTAATTCGGAAATGTTTTTACCATACAGTCGAATAAATGTTTTTCCATGTCACTTTTGGTTGGAGTTTGTTGGCCGATGGTTAATAAGGAGTTAAATGAGCAGAGATTGTTTCATACAATTGATTCAATCACTTAAAATTATTAGCTGTATTTAATGCGGTTGAAGTTGAAATTATGAAGAGATGATTGGATTGTCCTCATAGGTTCTAGGTTGAATGCAAAAAATATTGTTTAAGATAACGAAAATGAAATATTTGAATAAATTAAAATAAATAATTTTATCAAATAGCTGTTGATATATACGTATATATATATATTTGATAAAAATATTTATTTTAAATGTTTGTGGGTGATACCATAACAGAGGGATGATGTTTGGTTGATTGTCGTTTGGAATTTGCCGTCATAAGCGGCGAGATTGAGGAGGCATTCTTTGCTAGGTCTGGCAGCGTGACTGATGCTGCGGACTGGTGCAATTTATGGCCTTTGTAATCTGTCTTGGATGGCTCCAAAGTAGCGGTGCGTCCCTGGCATCGCGTCATGGGTTGTTTAGCAGTAAACTTTTGGACAGTTTTTGGGTTGGATTGAGCTGCGTGATTTCTGGGCTTTTGTTGGGTAACAGGTTGTTATAATTTTTAATCCATTGACACTGTGGTTGAAATTCAAGGGGATGGGAAAATTGCGAATAAATTCCCAATAAAAAACGAGAATTGGATGATGAGTTCCTTGATCAAAAGGGCACAATCAATTGACATAGACAATTTGTAGCAAACCTTGGAACACGGTTGAAATTTCCAAATTTTCCCAAGACAAGGCCGCACATGCAGATTCGATTCGGGGTCTACTCGTGGATGTGCAAACAATGCAATATTTGGTCGTGCTTTTAGTGGCTTGAAGGAGGAACTCTAAAATGGCATAAAATTATCCCAACCTCCAAGCGTCTTGGAAGCCGCAAAAGCGTTAACACTGGAGAATGAGAATTTCCAACAGAAATATATGATACGCTGACAAATATCAATATGAATACTTACAGAAGAAACATGTTCGTTTTCAGTTTATCAAAATCTAAAATAAGTAATTTTTTTTTAAATTTGCTATGCAGAAATTTGAAGAAATTGAAAAATGAAATAAAATAGGAAGAAAAGACTAAGATTTTATCTCCTATAAAAATATACATTAAAAATAAAGGCAAAATAAAAAAAAGAAAAATATTAAACTTGAAATTATTTAAAATTATTTTAAATGCATTGGTAACTGCTTATAATTATTTAAATTAATGTAACATAACTCGAAATGATACAACATAACTTGATAATGCATTAGAATGAGTTAGAAATTATTCTAAATGATTTGAAATGGCTTAAATAATGTTTTACAAGAAATTATTAGGGTGATTTGAAATTGTAGAATTATTTAAAAACATATGTAATAAATTTGCGAATTTTATATTTTTTCCTAAACAAATGGCATTTACTGGAAAACAAAATTTAATCAATTGTTGTTAACGAAAGGAGCGAATATACAGATTTAGCAAATTTGTGGGTGGTCAATATGTATTTTCCGAACTTACTAGGGTAAATATGCAATTATTGTGGAGGCAATACTAACCCTTTTCTTATCCGAAACCTTCAGTTAATGACACATGATGGGAGACAAAAAAGTTGTTAGAATCAGGGCAAATGCATGCATTATCAGTAGAAAATAACTTTGCTGATGAGTCTGGGTGCGGGAATTGTCCTACTAACTTGGAACAACAGCTAGAACTGACTTCTGTTGAACTTCTCAGTATTATTTGTTTTCTCGTGAAGAAAATGTTCTATGCCGCTGATCAAAAGACTATACATATCTGGAAGATTTTCAGGTCATATCCCATGTGCAGCATGGCCTACCAACAAATTTCTAGCATACATGTCTGCACATACAAATCACAAAACATCAGCAAATTGCATGTAGATGAGCAAAAGCACCACCAATTCTTTGATAAATAGGCAAGCTGATTATTTGAGAAAGGGAAGGTATGAAAGCTGTTACGCTATACAGAATAAGGCTCAGACTGTTATAAACTTGAGGACCATGGAAAGCCATAATCAACAGGATCTAGGGTGAAGACATCAAATGCAACATATCACTGAGCGGAGTTTGCAGTCGATTCCATTTCGCCCTTTGTGCCCCTTCCTTCAGTAAGGCAACTAGTCTTTGGGATGCAGGAATCTGTGAGCAATAGAAGGGAAACCTAAAATTAGCGATGCGACTGACTCTTTGGTAACAGATACTTGGAAGCTCAAGATTATCCAAAGGTCTTGCTATATTAACATATAGGTTGATGGCAGCATTGATGCCGCCTCAAATTAGCTTCCCAAGCAAGAAAGCTATTTGAAGCTCCATCAAGCATTTATTGACATCAATGCAAAAGAAGCATGCATCCACCCTTAGGAATATTGCGGCAGGGGATCTAGGGGATAGGCTAGCACATAAGTGACCACAAATGAAGCACAGCTGTCCAACTCATTTGTAGTTCAACTGAATTAACATCAATTGAATTACAAAAGGGGCGCACTAATAGGAAGATTAGGCCTTGTGGGATTTGATTGAATCCAGGAGCTTCATTACTGGAATTGTAGTTTTTTGGGGGCAGAATAAGAAAAACACTCAATCATACAGCCAATGGCAGTACCAGCTTTCCTGTGTAGTATTCAACTGAGAGCCACCGATACTATTTCCAGGCTTTGTTCAGTCCACTAAAGCGTAGACAACAGCTGTCCTGCTAGGGGCATAAACGAGAAAGGAACGGGGTCGATTGTCATACCACCCTTCCTGCAACATAGCACCATCGATTTAAAGGATAAATATTTCATTGTTGAATATCAAAACAGAAGCTGCTGTTGAATTTCCTTACAATGCTGAAGTACTCTGATGAGTGGTCAATTCTGCTGTAGCCTCCAAAGAGTTTGTCATCAGAACTCAGAACAACCTAGACAATCAGAAAATCGGATTCAAAATAATTGCATTTGGTATTTAGAATTTTGCAGCAGAACTATTGACTTATTAGTTTCCCATTCTAGTCAAATACTAGATCTCAGGTGGGAAAACCATAACATGCTTGATATGGGATTCAGCATTCTTGGATTTCTTCAACAGCATAGAAAGCAAAACCTCATTGAACTTCTCAAACAGAAATGCAACAATGCCATCTTAACCATGTACAGGTTGAGAGCAGATACATGCAGCCAAGTGAACAGGTCAAAAAGAAACACACCCTGTAAACACCAACTAACAAGAACAAGTTTTGCTCCATTTCTAAGGGAGATGATAATTTGCCATTTGAATATGAAATTCATGATGCCAGTGAAGTAATCAGTTTAAAACAACCAAATTTTTGCGACCTTTATGTGTAAAGATAGGATGCTCTTTATGTCATTTTGATAATCATCAGTCTGTCAATTCTGGTAGAAGTGAGAAATCAGTATCTGATTTAAACTAATCTTAAGGAGTCCTCATAAATTACGGTCAATTATTTTAATAATTCAATCAATCAAAAAACTGCAAACAACAGATGAATACACTGGAAATGTCTGCAGGCAGGAAGAAAGAATGGCACATACCTGGTACTTTCCAGGCTTTAAGCAACCAACTCGGTAATCTGCATAGCTATTGGAGCAGTGGAAATTGAAAACAAATATCAAGTCCCCTCGCTCAAAAACAAGGATTTTATCTCCTTCATCTTTCCTTGATATATACTGGTGCTCTGAAGTCATAAACTGCAACAAAAAGAAACATAAAACTCCTCAACGAGTTCCTACTAGGAAACAGATTTAAAGAAAATTTCATTGCAAAAGAAGAGCAGACAACCAAATGCACTCAAATGAACTAAGGAAACATAACTTTTTACTAAATTAAAATCTCCACATCTCTATATTTGCATAATAATGTGTGAGCTGAAGATAATCTCAAGGTTTCAGTTCTAAATAATGGGATGCGTAATAGATTGGCAGTATTCTATCCATTGGACTGATAGTAAGCTTTCAAAATGTCGAATGTACTAAAAGATGTGCAGAAACAACCAAAACATTTTAGATTGAACAGTGAGTTATACAAGTATCAACTGCAAAAATGGGAAAAAAAAATCACATATCAAACAGTAGAGGAAGGGTTCACCAAAAGTCAAAACAAATCATCATCATCATTGGTATTGGACGCGGTATTGACTGCTTGAAAAACCAATAATGGCCTGTATCAAACGATTTTTTTTTTTGAGGTCTAACAATTATTGAGAGAGAGAGAGAGAGAAAGACAAGAATATATAGTTTTCTTTTTGTATTTTGCATATATAAATAATAATGTATCAGTCCATTTTAACAAAGTCAGTCATCTATGATTTTATCAATTTTGCTTGAGTAAGTTACTAATGTCTAAATTAAATTTTTTATATAAATAAATAGTACATATTTTAATTTTTTTTACATGCTAGTATTACTTCAATCTTTCTATACCCCACTTAATTCACTTTCAAAAAATTTACAATTGATATTTAGTTTATTTTTTCGAAATCTAGATTGTATAGTCACTAAATCTTGACTACAGGTGCATTCTGAAGTAGATTGAATATCTAAAGTATGCTTCTTTTTTCTGAAGTAGATTGACCAAAAATTCAACACCAAACATGTAATTTAAAATGGCTTCCCTTCCCTCTACTTAACTCAAAGAAAAGAGGATTCTTTAAATTTCGATCCCTAATTTATCTTCTTGTAAAACTCAAACGAATTTTTGAAAACCACCCTAAATCGACAAAAATAGCTTTTTTCTTTGTCTAAGACTCTAAACTAACCCCGAACTGCAAAAAAGAACAACAAGAACAAGAGTTCCCACAAGTCACCAAGAGATATCAGAAGAAAATGGTAGCGGTACAAGTTAACATGGCATCCACCATTCCCATTCCTCTACAACACCCTCCAATAAGCAGGAGCAAGGGACTAGTGCACCAAGCTTGGAAGCAGTAAGTGCATAGCCTGTTGCAGCTATGCTTCCTGCTAGGGTTATCATTCGATCAATGGTACAGACTCTTTTGGAGCCTCCTCTGTTCGAGTCATTCCCTATGGGGAAGCAGCAGTCAATGACTGTCCAAGCCAGCTCATACATGATGCCAGCACAACCTCCACAAGTACAAGTGGTCAATGCATATATGGCAGTCAAAAATTGATTATAAAGGGATGGAATGCTTCATGAAGTGGAAAAAATGAAAAATTACCCCCAATAATAATCATTTACTGAAAAAAGGCATGTTGAATGATATTGGGCTGATACACCTGAGCCAATATGGCCTACATTTTTCCAGGCTGGCTGATACACTCATGGTGATATTGATATGATACAGAATATGATATGGCCATATTCTATTGGATATTTAAAATCATGACTATTTTCCACTCATGTAGACTCAGCTTTCACATGTTCCTTGATAACCTCTGAGCATATCTCAACCTTCCTCTTATTTTCTTATGGCCTTCTTCTTGAAAAAACCCATCCTCTCCAATTGGTGCAGTTTTTTATTTCCATATTACATGAACAAACCAAGTCTAATTTTCTTCATTTGTTATCAATTGATTCTATTACTTCATTTCTAATTTTATCATTTTTTATTTAAAAATTCATAACATCCTCATTTCAACTATACTCATCTTATGAATATATTGTTCTTTACCCAACATTTTACCTCATAAAGCATATCTAGTCTTATAGTTGTTCTATGAAAATTTCCTTTTAATTTAATTGACACTCAGCAATGACATAAAATTCATGAAGCACCATGTCATTTCTTCGACCTAGATTGAATTCTATATGTAATGTCCTTATTAATTTCTTCAGCTTTATAGAACTAATGAACATAAAAACCTAAAATTATCATTTTGTGGAGTATTTGACCTACAATCTTAGCAATTTTCCCATTTATGTTTCCATCATTGTTGTATTTCTTATATTATGTTTTTTTTTTTCAACTAATTCTAAATTTTTAGTTTCCAACATATCTTGTCACTTACCTAGACTCAAATTTATGTCCTCCTCTCTTATCTATCAAAATGATGTTGCAAATAATGTATACTAAGGCACCAAAAGTTAAAATAAATAAATAAATAAAATGCGAAAAATGCTTTTGAATGAATTATATTTGGCAATGTTGCAAACAGATGAAAAAATCAAGATGGACCAGTTCAATTAAAGATCAAAAAGTGAATCGAAAGCATGTGTTAGCACAGGTAGTGGCAAGTGTCGTTTGAAACCAAGCAGATGAATTTTCAGTACGTAGTACTTGGACTAATGTCAGAATTGTAGTTAAGGTACCAAAGACAGGAAATTAGAAGAAGAAGAACAAAAACAAGAAGGCATGTCCTCAACACACAAAGTAGGACACGTTATTTAAAAGCAAGCAGATGAATTTCCAGTCCACGGTACTTGAACTACTGCTGATGGAAGGCACAGACCATTATAACATATGCAGTACTAACTATGACTGAGAACAATTTTTTAACCAGTTTAATACAGTGGAAATTGGATGCCAGCCATCTATCGGCAAGAAATGTGACTCCATGGCTGAAATGATATTATAACTTGAGCATAAAAGGAGCTATCCTTTCAACAACTTTTTACGCTTATATGCTGGGCATGTAAGAAAATTGCATTGGTAATACAATTAAAGAAAATGGTAGGGAAGGAAACACAAACTCTCAGTTGTTTCCAGGATTGAAGTACCTATACAATATCGTAGTAACAGAAATCTCAACAGAACTTTTTGCATGGAATATTTAAGAAAGATATGCCTTGATAATCCAATAGGTGATATTCATTGCCAATTTCTTCCTTCCATATTTGAATATGATGGGAAATAAAAAATATATATAAGTACATACACCATAGGCCGCCTCTAGGTGCTGCATGGCCTGATCAAATTCTTGCATTCCACGATATCTAAGATAATCGGCATCACCCTGAATCCACAAAACACACATTTTTGAAATTAATTCTTATGAAACATAAATCTTTTCAAAATTTCTCTAAAATTGATGTGGAGAAGAATCATCATGTCAAAAAATTACAAAGAGAACTTAACAATATTAATTGCTAATGAAAAATTCAATATGAATTGACTACCATAAGCTGTTTGTTGAAGACAAAATCATCATACATGTAAATTCACCATGAATGGAAAATGAGGTTAAAAAGAAAAGAAAACAAAAACAAAAACAAAAACAATATACAAGATTCCTGCTGCTTTGTATGAATAAGTCATGTTATACAGCTCGGCCTACATATTGGGGGTTCTGAGCAATGTTTTAAGAACTTTAAAAAATAGATGGGTAGAGCCAGTTTGATTGCTCCTTGATCAGTCTTATTAGGCTCTAAAGATGGAGAATAAAAAAGTCAGATGTATTGATAATCACCGAAGTCTGAACTGCAAACTTCAGATTCAAGTCACATGTAAATATAAAATAATCTTTTCATAGAAAAATGTTAGTCGCATTTTTTTTTATGTAACCTAATTATGCACAGTTGAAATTTTCAAGCTAGGTTAAAAAGATTTGAACAAACTGCTACATCAATGATTTTGAATATCAGCCATATTTCAACAATATACCAAAATGATCAATGTTGAACTGTTTTCAATACTGAGAACCTTAAAAATATAAAAAATTCTAATTATCAACAAAAATATTGATATATTGGAATTCTATTTCTCATTTCAGAAATAATTTCTATTTTTCAACTCTGAAATGTATTTTCATGGGAAAATTTCATTTCCCACAGGTTCATCTGATATATAACTAATATAACAAACCAACTTTTCTTATCATTACCTATATTGTTAATTATTACCTTCTAAATATTTCGATTTCATTCATTTCATGGCTTAGATCATCTCTTATACCATTGACATCATTTTTAGTCCTTTCTGATCCTTTCCATGCAACCAATCAACCAATGATTTGGTTGTGCATTACAGTAACAAATGCCACAGAATAAGAACTTAAAACTGAAGAGAGAATGCCCATCGAGTAAAAATGACTATAAAAACAAAACAACACAAAAAAATGTAACTTCAAAATAAATTTTGAAGGAATATGTCTTATGAAGTCAACATACCATGTTTAAGGTCTTTTTGAATCACAAATTTGAAATTAGTATACAAGAACAGTTGAACATATTGTGCACAAAATCTCATCCCAATTCAATTCTATTAACCTTTCATGGGAATATTTCCTCCCGCATTGTGCAAAAGAAAGAATAGAAAAGGTCAGCATTTTTGAAAAGCATCGTCAAAATTCAATTTGAGGGCGTAACTTGAAGCAACAATAAGACTCTTTGCTTGTGTACTTGGTGGTGCAGGTTCAAGTCTCCGAAACAATCTCTTCAAAAATGAAGGTATGGACATCTTACCCTCCCTATATCCTAGATTGGCGAAAGCTGCATGAATTGGGTACGCCCTCATTGCAGGATACATTTTCAATGATAAAACCAACTAGGGTTAACGTATCCTTTAACACAAAATTTTGAGGCAAGCTACTGAATGCAACTTTTTGAAACATTATGATTACAAAAAAAATAAACAAAACAAAAAAAAAACCCTTCTTCAAGTTTTTTTTCTAACAAATCTGGTTTCATAGGAAAAAATCATATGGCTCTCTTTGAACTGAACAAATTTCAGTCCAAATGTATGCATGAGAAGGAGAAGAAGAAGATGAAAGAAAGAGAGGAAAAATAATAAAAAAGAGAAGACTACTCAAGTGTAACAACATTATGGGGCAAGTAAATTACATAGTTTTAAGTAGTTTGACTTTAAATACTATTTAAAAATGCAAGCACATGTAATATGCTCCCACTTAATTACAGAAATGAAGATGCTATTTTTCCTGGAAACTTAAAAACCACTGGTACCATTTCCATCCATTTGTGGATGGTCTCTTCATGCAGACAACAGAGAAGGATCTATATTTGGTGTTTTTGATGGTTAGGTAGATCAATTGGTGGTTGAATCCATGGATGATTGGCCATCTAGGTGTTTTCCCATTGTTGGTGATCTGTATGATGGCTTTAGCACTTGATTATATAAGCTTCTATTGATGTGAACTCATTCATGATCAAGTTTCAAAGCATTCCGTCCAACAATGTATATCTTTGGACTTCAATCAAACAGATAGTAGCTGTTAATAGGTCATTTTAGAATATAGACACTATTGTGGAATTCTGAGCTTCAAAGAACCCAATATTTGTTATACATCTTTTTCATTACTAGATGTTTCAACTTGCGGCTCATTACGTCTCCAAACTTCACTTATAAAACTCCAGTAGTTACCCATATTTCCACAAGAATGCGTGTTTTAGGACCTTATAAAATAGACCTGTAGTTCATATACTGTTTTGATACATATTTGGTATTGAAATAACCTGACATCTGTTTGTATCTTTCCATTAGTAATGTTAAAAAATGGAGCTTGTCACAAATCCACAAGTTCAATGACAAAACTCCTGTGTTTTTCCTGTATTTCCCCCAACTTTCCCCTTAGCAGTGATAAAAAATTGTCCTGCCCATATAAAATAGAGGCATTTTTTTCACAATGGTTTTTTGTTACATAAATGATTATGAGTTTCGGTCTTAACACACAGCTTCTCTGCAATTTTCAATGATTTCCCATGCCCCCATGATATTTCTTCCTCTTGAAATATTGACAGTTGGTTTTCCTTTTTTATTTTTCCTCATTTTTCCAATGACAAAAACATGAAAATTTATAGCTCTCTATAAACTCCTATGCAACAATAGAGCTTTTTGCCTACATCCTTGGTGGGACAGGTTTGAAGCACTGAAACAGCATCTTCAGTAAAAGAAGGTAAGGTGGCATCTATCTCACCCTCCCCAGACCCCGCATTGGCCAGAGTATCATGCACCTGGTATAGCCTTTATTTTGACAATCATAAAGGTATGCAAACCATAGCAACGATCCAAACAAGAATTACAGCTTGAGTAAATTAAATTGCAAGGTCGTACATCAAATTTAAGGACTAGAAAAACACAACTTAAAACAGTGGAGCTCAATACGCTAAATGTGGCAGAGCTTGTTTCACTGACAAAATAATACTCTACATTGACTTTCATGATATATTGCTAGAGAACTATAAACTTACAAGGTCAAATCTACGACGGCATTTGTCATAGCTACAACCATTGCCAGGAATAATTGCTCCGCTTGGAAGATGTTGATCACCCCTTGGAAAATCTATCCACTCTGTGAAATAGAAAAGATGAGCAAAAAGAAAGTTATCTTATGGCAGCTCAAACAAAGATAGATAGTAGTGGGAAAGGGCTCACGCTAGAAAGTGGAATTTCAATGAATCAAGTAATCTCCTTACCTGGATGCCCAAATTCATTTCCCATGAAATTCAGGTACCCTTCTCCACCTAGCCCCATGGTGACTAGTCTGATCATTTTGTGAAGGGCAATTCCACGGTCTATTACAGGGGTTGACGGTCCATCCAAAGCCATGAAATCATACATATCCTACAACAAAAGGACAAAAGAAACAGTATGTTAAATAAGATATTGCAATAATAGCCTTTTCTCAGTGTTTCTACATAAACTTAGATAGGATATAGTGAAACTGTTTTATCGCACTTTGCTGCTTGAACAAGCAGAAAAATGAGCTGATAGCTTATTTGGCAAGCATTAGAAATTGTCATAAAAGGATTTCTTCAGTGGCACAAGCATAGCAAAAACTAAGATACAAGAGCAGAAATAACTAAACAATACAAAAATGCAATAAAAGAAAAGAAAAAATGTTATGCAACTAAACACGAACATCTGATCCCTCACCTGTCCATCAATTCTATGAATTTTAGTTATTTATTGCAATGTTTTGGTATTTGCATTTATTTTTGAATATTCACTTAACTGTTCCTTCTCTAGAAAATTACGGCACAATCCTAGAATTTTGCTGAAGACAACTATCATAAATACATAGGGATCCTACAATGAAAAAACTTTCATTCTCACAAAATATAATGATGTCTCTTAATGTTTACCATGCAAGAAGCTTTGCAGATCCTTACAAGTAGTAACAACCATACAAGATAAATATGGTAGCCTGCAACATTCTTGAAGTTGGTACCAAAACTTTTGCCACAAAAAAGGAAAACGATTTGAACTGGTGCTTCCAAATGAAAAACAGAAACTAAATAACCAAAGTTCAAAGAGTAATTAAGATGACAAGAACGACATTAGGTAGCCTTCTAATTTGATTGTTTCGAACACCCAATAAATCAAAGCAGTGGACTATGACATGCATAAAATCAGTGATGATAACAGAACCTTGTCCATCAGCCAGAATGCAATAGTTTTGTCGCCAACAAGAGCTTGATCATGACTTTCAGCATATACGACACACTTCTCACCCCATCTTCTGTTTGTAAGTGTGTGAACAATGTCAACCATTTTCCAATCCTCATCCCTTTTCCTGTAAATAGAAGCATCATTAGGCACTCCATAAAATTGGGAATGACAGAAAAATCTACAAATGGCAGGGATTTTTGTAGATTCTCATCTATGTGATGAAAAATTTTTACTAAAATAAGATACAAACAACTTCAAATTCTCATCTACATGATGAAACAATTTTAGCTAAAATAAGAAACAAATAAACTCTAAATGGAATTTAACATGAGATAGTGGTATGACTTGAATTTACTGAAAATAAGGTTAGCCATGTGAACTAACTTGTCATGCAACAAAACTGCATATGGTAGATATATTGATATTATTAGAGATATGTACAATGGAGCTACAACAAATGTGAGAACTATAAGTGGAGAAACAGGTGAGTTTCTGATTATAGCAGGTTTGCACCAAGGTTCAACTTTAAGTCTCTATCTCTTTACTTCAGTTATAAATGAGCTCACGAGACATTTACAAGACCAGGTATCTTGGTGTATGCTATTTGCAGACGATATTTTTGATAGATTAGACAAGATAATGTATAAATCTAAAGCTAGATAAATGGCAGAGGTTGAAAGTCTAACAAAATCAAGTATCTGGATCACCATCATGTAGGGCACAACTTCAATCGTAACCATTAAATCAATAGCCCTAAAAACAGACAGCCCATAGTGATCACACTAGAGAGGTCTAAAGTCTAAACTTGCATGTGGACCATATATGGGTAAGTCATCAAATTCACACTGATCAGTTGAACATAAACTTGGATTAGTAAAAAAATAATCCATATTTGGACCATTGATCATTCTCCAAACTCTCTTTGAATAGGTCATAACCATTGTTGGACATTATTTTAATCACCTTAATGTTTGGTGATTAAAAATTTTCCAACACTTCTTAAGCTTTGGAAGCAGTGGCTCTACTTAAAATGGTACCAAGGTAGGAAGTCTTGAGTTTGAATGATGGAAGCAGCAACCTAAAGAGAAAATAGCCTCAACAAAAGGGAAAGGCACCACCTTATTAAAAGCCGAATGGTAAAATCATCATTTTGTAGAAACAGCTATTTGGTAAGAATTAAGCATCATTGAAAGTCTAGTTAGTGGCTCAATATGGATGATTACATATCTGATGAAAAGGTATTATTTCAATTATGATCCAAATATGTACGACACATTCTTCAACTTGAGGGAAGCATCGAACACTGTGCTAGTGATCCCACAATTAAGGGACAGGACCAGGGCATTCTGGTTGAGCCACCCAAGGCCTAGGATATATGGATGGACCCTGACATGCTGTCTATTATACACAGCCTACCTTTTATTCCCAACTCACTCATCGGTGGCTTAATCTGGTGATAAAGTAATGTAA